>NQFO01000715.1:0-21816 GCA_003991265.1 Pseudoperonospora humuli
GCTTTGTATATCTGCTTGTCGCGGCAATTAATACATGCGAGATTGCGTATAGACTTCATGCTTCCTTTTGGGCAGTGCATCTTTGACCTCCAGTGACTCTCCATTCCAACCGATTGTCAACAGCTGGGGAAGAGCCTCAGTACGCTTTTCCTTCGGGCAAGAGTGCATAAAGCCAAAGACGGCGCGATTCAAAATTTGATTGGGTACGAGCGACCTCGGGACCGAATTTACAATGGTTACTCCCGTATTATACAGTGCTACAAAATGATGTCCACCATATTCAACTCAGACGTAAAAAGTGTACACCGCTAGTGCTCGTCTGTCTACAACTGTACACACTTGCTCACACGAGCTTTGCACTGGTCTCCCGTCGTCGCTTTGTTAGTACCGACAAATCTCACGTTGTGAATATGGTTAGTCTTCATCAGTGTACTGCACTACCGCAAATTGAACACAGAAAGTGACTCACCTCCACCGAAATACAATCGTGGATATTTTGGGGGTAAAACGCTGTGGCAATGGCATCGCAAAGTCTTGCGCGCTTGAGTCAAACCTTGCCAGTTGAAGATCGTCAACTCGCATTCCCGCTCTATGCACATCATCCCGTTTGAGGTAAGTCAGTCTACCTTCTCAATTTTGGACCTGAAAAGGATGCATGTACTTTGCGTCGCAGTCTCACAAGTACGAAAGAGTCATCACGGTAAATCCTTTTCGCCAGCACTTGAACTTTGCTAATGGCTCAATGTCTTTCAGCGCTTGATCTATGCTCGTTGCACCGTACCCTTCAGCATCATATCGTGTCGTCGTAATTTTTCCACTACATGTTGAGAAAGGAAGCACCAAAGACCACACGACATCCTCAACTTGACCAATGCAGATCCTCGTCAACGTGTGCGAGGCAGAGACGCATCTCGAGCGGTGAAGCTTTTTTTATCCAATCCGCATCGCTGTAATGGTTAGGGCTCGAGACCATACAAAAACACACTGATATCGCATTCTTTTAGGGTGTTAAGGGGTACTCTAGATGCTCTTATATGCGAGGGATGAGCGGACGATGTGACATAATCCATACGCTCGTTCGCTAGCGTACAAATGAAAACTGACGAATAGAAAGCTTGATTCTCCATTAAAACGCAAATGACGCACTCATCAAGAATGCGGCCTGCAAACTCTAGCGATTTGTGGATGCTTTCTTGCATCGCGACACCACCTCTTGCATTTTCTCTGCTAGCTGGTCTACAGCAGGGGATATACGCCAATTGAGCCAATTGTACATACAAACCGCGACACTCCATCCTTCACACATTTTTCTTTGTCACGGGGACTTTCTCCAAAAAGAAGAACGATAGTAAAGACGATCAAGCTGATGAGATAGTAGATGTATGACACGACTGGGAGTCACCGCGCAACTGCTGTTCTGGACAAGCAATAACTCCGAAACGATGAACATACCTTCCATCTATTCGACACATTTCTCGACTTTTCTTCCCACCAGGTAGCAGAGGAGAATTCACATTTACAACCGCACGATGACGGAGATTTGGTTCCGCTTCAGGAGGCGACGATTCCAGAGGCCATCGATAAGAAGCATTTGAAGGAAGAGCTACTGTTGAAGCCAACGTGGTCTATCAGGATTACTTCGACGTGAGCGACAAAAATTTCCCCGAGAAGAAAGTGATTCACGTGCTCGTTGATGTGTGTGGGAAAGATCATGTCAGCATCCACGCGCCCTTCTTGTTGCCATTCTGCTTCGCGAGATACTTGTGGGGCGGAAAATCATACCCTACCTTACGCTTGATCACCTTCTTCAAGTCTCCAACAAATTGCTCATTGCCAATGTCAATGGTGACGATCGCTTTCTCGCCGACAACTGCGCAGCAGAGATTTACCATGTCGAGTCTCGCACAATTCATTTTCTCATGCCAATTCTTTATTCAATTCACCATATTCAATTAGTACCTTCTCTCAATAAGAGCGCACCTCTACTAGTATAGACTCCGGTATGAGCTGAGAGAAACTGGTATTAGCTGAGCTAAACTGGTATGAGCTGAGCCAAACTGGTAGGAACTGAACCAAACTGGTATGAAGTGGCCAAACGGATATGACCGCTAGAAGACCGGTATGAAGGGTTCTCAGCTAGCAGAAAAAGGGTCGCACCAATTTCATCCGTCACATATAATATCAGATCAGATCAGATCATTTGTCACTCAATGATTCAATCATGATTGCTCCATGGACACCATTCATGATGCGCACATGCACTTCAGATCCTTTCAGATTAATGATTATTGGCTCTTCCACAACGTAGATTGTCTCTTTTTTGACTGACAGATTCCCATGTTATAGAATTCCATTTAATTTATCAATCCTTAATTTACTGACGATATCTTCTTCGACACAAGTGTAGCAAGAATCGAATAAAGAACACTCGAGACAAAAGTATCGTCGATCTCCAACCTCAACAATTGAATTGAAATTGTGATTTGTACTCATTGCATGACTGCTAAAGTCATTTACTTCGATGATACTTTGAAACTTCAGGGCTTGTTTGTCTTCTGAGATCTTCTTCTTTATCTTTTGACTGACTTTGTGATCAAAGTCCATTGCTTCATCGATAAGAATGAACAACTTGCCGAGAGCCTCTAAATTGAAGCGACCTACAATTATCTCAAGGTCTTTTGCAACTAGAGTCAGAGATGGGTTCAAAATACAACGCGCAAAGACATTGAATGTGAAATTTTGCCAGCGCCAGGTTTCGACTTCAGCAATGGAACCGTGCATCTTTTAACACGAGGCTTCTGAAGCAAATGCGCAAACCAGTTGATCATATACTCATCATATTCAACAACATCCGAATACAGGGCTTTACGAATGTGATTAAGCCACATATCAACTAGAGGCTGATCGATCAAATTGATGGAACTCGTTATCTGTAGCTGGTTGTCCAAATGAAGTATGAGGAATGATCTCAGCTCGTGTATATGCGATAGGACATTAGTTTCCTAGCAATTTGTTTAGACTTGTTTGAATAACCATCTTTCTTCCACCCCAGCAATATTTGATCTTAGATGCCGTCGAATGTGCTGATGCGTCTCGTGAAGACAATGTTGCTAGATTATAGTGAATCACATCAATACTGCTCAGAGTAATCAGTTCTGAGATCAGGGATGATCTTCTCTGAAGGCTCGTAGCTATTGAAGTGTTCACTGTCGTACTCATTACCGTCAGTGTCGCGCTCGTTGGTGTCGTACTCGTCATCATCTGAAACATTTAATTCCAAAGACGAACTTTGAGTCTTCTTATATACCGTGGCATCCGCGACCAATTGTATAAGTTCCGGCTCTCCCATTTCTGGAGCATCACTTAATCCCTCAACGACGACCTGGTATGAATGATGTCAAAGTCATAATTGACTTGAGATTTGTTGTTTATTCTCGCTCGCTTTGGTTACCAGTCACGAACTTTCTGTAAGAAACATGAAGCTGAAGTGTGGTGTGTTTGGCGAAGGAACGGTGTTCTCCGTCGAGAACGAGTGCGACGCAGACGTGAAAGTGCTACAGGTGACCATCGCTAACAGATACAAAGTCGTGAGTAACCGTGTTGAGCTGTTTCCTGGCACTCTATCAGCGCCAACTGCAAGTGGAACGCTTCGACGACGCACCACAGCTCAACCAGCTATCAATGTCACCTTCGACATGCGCCGAATCTTGTCGATCCCTGCGAATTAAGCTTTTCCAATTGGTGTAAATGCAGCCGCCGTTGTCGATCTACGTACCGTGATGAATCAAGTCATCCGATCCGTAGCCTTGAATTAAAGATGCGTCGTTATTTCATAGTTTATGATATACTGAGCCACCCGTCGAATCACTGAACGACCATAGCATACGAAATGATTGCCTTTGAGCGGAGCCATTATGCACTATCTACTTAACCTACTGCTGCTGATATCAGTTGTGATGCAACACGTGAAAAGCGGATGACACAATGGCAGGCAATCTCCAACCTTTCTATTATTTCTTCTTTCTCCTACTCCCTCGATACTCAATTCCTAGCACTATTACTCGAAGTGCTATGGTGTCGCTAGTAGAAATCAAAGTACTATCCCACTACTACTACTGCCTTGAGATGAAAAGTATGCACCCAGGTATTGTAAGAGATGACATTCTGCTCCATAAGTTTAGATAAGTAGAAACGTTTCTAAAAGGGGCTGGCGGCAAAAGCGTCTCAAATATTTGGCCCAGCAACGCTCCCTTGAGCGATGACGGAGGATAAGGTGACGGTCAAGACGGAGGTCAAGACAGAGGTCAAGACAGAAAACGGGGCACCGAGCTCATCCCCCGCTACGAATGCGCCTCGTCTTGACGCGTCCTTATTCTTCCGACGTCTTAACCGTCTCTACAGCTCTTGGAAGGTAAGGAAGGGGGAAGAGCGTTCTACCATTTTGAGCTTTTTTTGCCATTTACGTGTTTCCTATTATTACTGTAATCTTTAATATTGACAAATAGGCCAACAAGAATGATGGTGCATGGCGCAGCGTTGACTCCTTCTGTGTGCTCGCTGGCCGTGCACAGCAGGAAGAGTCAGGCTATCGCAAGTCGGCGGTGCTGCAGATTTATTTGCTGGGCTTTTTGGAGTTTCCCGAGACGTTGATGGTGTTTACACCGGCAAAACTTTATGTGCTTACTGGAGGGAAGAAATATACCATGTTGGAGGCAGTGGCAAAGGAGAATGCATCATCCGATATCAAGCTGGAGCTGCTCAAGCGCAACAAGACGGACGGCAACCAAGCCAACTTTAAGGTGCTGACAGACGCGATTAAGGCCAGTGGACCCAAGACGGGCGTGTTGACCAAGGAAAATCCGCTTGGGGAACTCGTTGCGAGCTTCAAGAAGGCGGTGGAAGCCACAGATGTGGAGCAGGTGGAGGTTGGCAAAGGCATTGAGACAGTGCTGACGGTCAAGGAGAGTGCAGAACTTGAGAACATTCGATGGGCTGGAGCTTTATCCAGTAAAGTATTCAAACTCAAGTTTATGGAGGACATGGAACAGATTATCGACGATGAGAAGAGTATCAGTCATGAAAAGATATCGATGGCTATTGAGGATGTGTTTGATAATCCGTCAAAGATCAAGGTGACCATCGATCCAGTGGATATTGAGCCGTGCTATCCGCCTATTGTGCAATCTGGAGGCAAGTACGATTTGAAACCTAGTGCACAAAGCAATCGAGACCCGATGAAGTACGATGTAATTATTTGCTCACTTGGTGCGCGATACAAAGGATACTGCTCGAACGTCGGACGAACGTTCTTTATTGACCCTACAAGCTCCATGGAAAAATCATACGAGTTACTGCGTGAGGCGCACGAGTTGTGTGTGAAGGAGTTGCAACCTGGTAAAACCGTTAGCAAAGTTGTTGAGAAGGTCCGCAAGTTCATCCAGTCGAGGAACGCGACGCTGTTTGGCAAACTTACGAAGAATCTTGGGTTTGGCATCGGCCTGGAGTTTCGCGAATCATGCAATCTACTCACTACCAAGAACCAGACAGTGATCAAGGAAGGCATGGCGTTCAATGTGGCGTTTGGGTTCAATGATATTCCGATCCCAGAACCGCAGCGCAAGAAGAAGAAGATTGATAACTACGCTGTTTTCCTTGCCGATACTGTAGTGGTATTGGAAAACGAAACAAAGTACTACACAAAGGTGCCGAAGGCGTGGGGCAAAGTGCGATACGATATAGACGATGACAATGATGCAGAAGAAGAAAAGCCCAAGAAGAAGCCCGGTAAGGGCAAAGACAGCTCAGTTCATGGTTCGGTCGACACATCGTTAGCTGGCACGCGTAACCAAGTGTTACAGTCGCGTCTTCGTGACCAGCAGCGACAGCTTGAAGGCAAAGAAACAGACCAGGAGCGCCGTGATCGTCACCAGGCTGAGCTGATGCGTCGAAAGCGCGAGGAGGCTATGCGACGATTGGAAGAGCAAAATAACGACAAGTCGGATGATCCAAAGAAGGAAAAGAGTATTAAGGCTTACCAGGGCCCTGAACATTACCCATCCGAGCTGCGTGAGCGCCAGGTGATGGTGGACATGCGTGCCGAGGCGGTGATTCTGCCCATCAATGGAGTTCCGGTGCCATTCCATATATCGACTATCAAGAATGTGAGCAAGTCCGAGGAAGACAAGGCGACGTACTTGCGTATCAACTTCTACGTCCCTGGGACGTCTTTAGGACGTGACGTTCTCCCAGCAATGGCGAACGCAATCACCAAGTTTCCGAACAAGATGTTTATCAAGGAGCTTGGGTTCCGCTCCACTGACGCGCATAATTTGAACAACCAATTTCGCCTGATTAAGGAGCTTCAGAAGCGAGTGAAGCAGCGCGAGCAACGAGAACAAGAAGAGTCGGATCTGGTCGTACAGGAGGACCTGATCTTGACACGTGATCGACGTGTGCCGCGTTTGATTGACCTGTCGGCTCGGCCACATCTGACAGGACGAAAGACGCATGGTACACTAGAGGCGCACTCGAATGGCGTGCGTTTTATGACGAACAAGAATCAGAAGCTAGACATTCTGTACGCAAACATTAAGCACGCGATCTTCCAGCCTTGTGACAAGGAGCTTGTCGTACTGATTCATTTCCACCTGAAGAACCACATCATGATCGGCAAAAAGAAGCAGAAAGACGTGCAGTTTTACACTGAAGTGATTGAGGGCTCGCAGACGCTTGACAATCGCCGGCGGTCAATGTACGACCCTGACGAGCTGGACGAGGAAAACCGTGAGCGTGCGCTGCGTGAGAAGCTGAACACGACTTTTAAGGAGTTTTGTCACAAGATGGAGAGTGTATCGGAACGACATGGCAAGTCGGTAGTGTTTGACATTCCCTACCGTGAGCTCGGCTTCATGGGTACGCCGTTCAAGGAAATGGTACTGCTGCAGCCATCCGTGCACTGCCTCGTGAGTCTCACCGACATGCCTTTTTTCATCATTTCATTGGACGAGGTGGAGCACGTTCACTTTGAGCGTGTCATGTTTTCATCCAAGAATTTTGACGTCGTGTTCATTTTCAAGAATTTTGATGTCATGCCAATGCGTATCAGTGCCGTTTCCATGGGCGAATTGGAGCGTATCAAAGAATGGCTCGATGACATTGATATTTGCTTTACCACGGGTACTGCAAACTTGAACTGGAAGAGTATCATGTCCACGATCAAGAGCGACCAGCGTTTCTACCTGGACACTGACGATGACGGCGTGCCAAAGCCAGCAGGATGGGAGTTCCTCAAGGTACGCAATCCAACGAGTTTGGTTTGAACTTGACTTGAATTAAGGATTGAAGCTTACATTGTTGTTGTATGTCATGTAGATGGAAGGCTCCGACGATGAAGACGAAGACGAGGAAGAAGCTGGTGACAGTAATTACTCAGGTGCCTCAGACGACGATGTGGATGAGAGCGAGTCGAGTGATTCCGATGGCTCAGACTGGGAGTCCATCGTGGACGAGGAATCGTCATCCGAGGAAGTGTCTGAGGAAGAGGACGCACCTTCGTGGGACGAGCTTGAGAAAGAAGCACAAGCATCCGATCGCATGCGCAACGAAAAACGTGGACCAGATGACGAAGACGAAGACTACCGCCGTACAAGCAAGAAGAAGTCGCGTCGCCACTAAGTCAGACAGCAGACAGCCAGATGTGTAGTACATGTCTGAATTCATCGAGTTAGACGGCTGTAGGTGGCTACTATCCACGATTGCCTGTCTTTCATGCAAGCACGGCATCCAGATTTTTCCCAAGTGAACACTTTCTTGAACACTTTTTTTTCCTTTTGTGTGGTCTACTCTACGCTCCCGCCCTCTTTGCCTTAGCTCGCTCTTGAGCAGCACCAGCATGCCATGGCCATGAGTACGCAACTACTGTAACTTTCGTCTTAATCACGGCTTATGATTGGCTGTTTTACTGCATTTCATCAATTTCGTCGTTCCTCCCATCATGTCCTCGGCAACGAAGGATGCTGCGGTTGCAGCCCTTCCTGTTGACACCTCAGCGACTCCAGGGACCGTAGAAGATGTGGATAAAGAAACCAAGACACTAATGCACAACGTGAGTCGCCTTTACTATTGAATCTGCCGTATTTGTTACGAAATCTTCATTGAAAGTCGATGCGTCACCTTTCTAGGAACGCTCGTGCATCTTTGAGACGCGCATTGAATGTGCAGATTGCTGTCGTCAACGAGGCTCTGCGCAGTTCAAGGATGGAAATCAAGACGCAGCGGTGGAGTGGTACGAACGCGCACTCTACCACGTGGACTTTGATGAAGGCACGTGGCACTTTGAGGTGATGAGCTGTTGGAACTTTACGTCTTGAAGCTGAAAAACTCAGGAAAACCTCATGGTTGTGTGCCTTTTGTTGCAATAGTTCACCGATAAGAACCGAGCAGACGTGAACGTGGTGAAGCTGCCAGTGTATTTGAATCTGGCAGCTTGTTATTTGACTCAAGGAGCTCCAAAGGATGGCGAGCAGGATGACAAGTTACTCGCAAAAGTGGTCGACTATGCTGACCTAGCGCTTGCAATTGATTCGGAGAATGACAAGGCGCTGTATCGTGGTGGACGTGCGTTGCTACTGATGGGGGATCTGGATAAAGCTAAGGAGAAGTTGACGAAAGCGGCGAAACATCACCCAACGGACAGGAACATTCGTGAAGCGATGATGACGTTAAAGGAGAAATTGACTGAGCACAAGAAGGAAGAAAAGGAGCGTTGGGGTGGCCGTCTGCTTGAAAAAGAGACGGACAAGAAGGAAAATGCTAGCAAGCAGCAACAACAACAGCTGAAAAGACCAAATGAGTCGAGTAATGCGCTGTGGATGTTCGCCATGGTGCTTATAGGCATTGCTTTAGCTCTCGGACAGCTTAGCTTTGTGGAGTAAAAAAGTGCTGTAACGAGCTTAATGGTGGATCAACGTGAGTCCATGCAGCTCTCCCTTGCATTGTAAACATGTTCACCTAAGCATACTCGAAAAGCTTGACAGTGTGCAGGTACTTGTCGTCGCATTCGCGATGTGGACGCCAGTAGGTGTAGTAGCCGTTGGCTTTCACACGGGTACAGCGTACAAACCCATTGTGCCAGCGTTCCGGCTCACCGTACGTTTCCATGTACTCTTTAATGTCGCGCCAACCCGTTTGCTGTACACGAAATGCCTCTTCCGCTTCAGGACTCCATTCTTTCGGACGATGACATCGCGTTGCTTTGGTGCTTGTGACTACAGGCTGCAGTGAATGTTGTACGGGGTTGTTGTTGTCTTCCTCGTCCATTTTAAACTGAGAGTGCGGTGTCGAACTTCTCGAGCCATGACGTGACGATGTGGACGAGCGCCTTAAGGGCGTCGCATGGATTGACAGCATCTCCATACTTCGATCAGTTGTCTTCTCAGTAGCTGTCTCCAGTTGGAAAATGACTGCAAAGGAAAAAAGAATGAGGCTGGTCAGTAATTCAAAACGGGCGTTGGAATTTCCAGGCTTCTGTGAATAGCTTTCACTCCACTGGTATCATGAGATCATACTTTGTCTTCTTAACACTTCGTTACCTACTGTCATGCCTGGCTTCCATTGTCTTCTGCTTGCTCAACAGCAAGGCCATTGTAAGAACTTCGCTTCGTATGGGCCTTCTTATAGCGAGGGTTATGTCTATGGATCGACCGGCGACGAAAGAAAGCAGTTGTCTGGCTGTTGCTCACTTCTTCTAGTGCTCGACGACGCTTGTGATAGGCATCTGGATCCAAACTCTTCCAACGTCGACATACTTGAGCATTGGTGCGATCACCTAGCTCAGCAGCAAGTCGAGGCCATAGTCGCGATGACTCAATCCCCCATTCCCGTACTTTTGCCAAAATCTTTTCGTCTTCTTGCTTGGTAAATTTACGGAACGATAAGTCTGGATTCAAGCAATTCGTGTATCGGTCCCGAACCGCTGGCTGCGTCCGCCCCGGAACATGGTGACAAATGTCATTCCACGCCACTTGATCCTGATTGAACTCACCGTTCTTCGGCACATAGGCACGGAGGGCAAGCAGTATACGTCGATCCTCAATCACTGAGAATTTGCCTCGTCGAAGACTTGGTGCGAGCGAGAGCTGCCATCGATGACGAACTTGCTCCGACACGCGTCCATCGAGCAAATCTGCAATGACGTTCCACTTTTCTCCAAAAACTGGAACAGCTTCACGCAGTATCTGGTCTTCTTCGGGTGTAAAATTCGATCGTGTGTTGCCTGCACAAAGCGCAGCCTGATATCGAGTAAGACAATGCGCTGCTGGTCTGCCTGGGATCGGCATGCGCTTGGCAATCTCATGCCATTGATTGATTAGTTTCTCGTCTTCCTTGCCTGTGGCTAAACGTCGAAGAGCTGCATCTTCCTGTTTTGTCCACGCGCCAAGCCGCAACTTGGGCGACTCGTGCAAGTCGTACCACAACTTACACGCAAAGCCCGAGCGCTCGATCGGGAGCTGTCTCGACTTTCTCGTTTCTTGCCACGCTTGGATTCCATTCCACACTTGCAGCGGGATCTCAGTGTTGGAGTCGTGTGTCATATAAAAATCTTCTGCAAAGTCCTTGACAACTTTCCGTTCTCTACTCGAGAAAATGGTCGGAGGACTGGCAATGAACGACTCATGACTGTGAGCACGTAGAAACTCCGTGTCGGCATTAAGTGGTGGCTCAGACATACTTTTGAGGACCATTTGCTCTTCGTTCTTTCCGTCTGCAATCTCCACTATCCTTTGTTTCTTCTTTCTGGGTCTTCCTACTTTCCGTTTGGTCTCCACTTCATCAGTGAAGAATGACACATGTTGACGAATATAAGAGCGAGGAACGACACCCGATGATTTCTGCCGAACACGTGGAGCCTTCTTGTAGCTCTCTAAAACAGTCTCGTGAGGAGATACACGCGGAAGCAGAGCGTCCATTGCCTGCTGTGCCCGTCGCAGCGCCATACGACGACGAATTGATTGTGTTTTTGCTATGAGTTTTGTCTCTTCTTGGACAAGCGACTCATGTAAGGATTGCAATTCAGCGACAAGAGTGGCATTGGCTGCGAGAGCTTCCTTAATGGCTACAGCAAAGTCGATGCGAGTGTCGAGACTTGGTGCCATTGATTGGCTTTTGTTGGTTTGGAAAACTGGTATTATTCAAAATGCCCGTGAATAAAACCTCTCGACGAGCCTATCAATAGTGATATGACGAAGTAATCCTCTCTTTACTATCATAAACGCGACTTAGATACCTCCTATAGAAAATATTTCTCCTCACTTCATCATAAATATCGCTCACCACTTGGTGCTTTTCAGCAGTGCCAATAGATTGACAATACCAGCGAACGCGACAAGCACAACAAAGAGCACAGTGATAGCGACACCTGCAAAACGATTGTGCTTGCCGTATGTACGCATCTCTTGGGCTTCCAGCTTTTGACGTGGTAATAAATACAGGATTGGTACGAGCGCGAGCAAATTGATCGCGCCGTTTGCTAATACAAACGTCAAGACCTGAATGCGCGTTCCTGACGTGTCCTTTGCAATCACATCGGCCGTAAAGTCTTTTTCAAGCTGAGCACTCGATGTGCTAATCACTCTTGAAAAGATCACAATCACCATGTTCACCAAGGTGTCATATGACGACACGAGCCCCGTGGTCGCTCCTTCCAAACAATTCTCTGTAATCTCCACGATTGACAGTGACGTCACCAATAGCGCCGCTGTGCGTGAGATGCCAAGCATCGACGATATTGACATTGTGTACCAAGCACTGCGGACACCATTGAAGATTGTCGGGAGTGTTGCGAGCAAATTGATTCCCACGCTGAGCACCAAGCCTCCTACTGAGGTGCGTATCCAGCTGTAGTTGAAGAGTGCAAACTGAAATACTAACATTGCAATAATCTCAATGACTTGTTTCGGGATCTCACCCATGCGCCTGTCATCCGGCGTAACATTTGCCCAGTACAATACGGCGTCATCGGCAAAGTTGAAACGGAATGAAAAGAAGGTGGAGCAGCAAATGAACAACAGGATGCGCCACACGGCCTCTTGCTGCAAAATACTCCATAGCTGACGCGTGAGTGATGACCGATCGACTGAATCCACTTTAAGCTGTCTAGGCTCTTCATCCAGTCGAAACAATACCGCTGGAATCGGCACTAAAGTGACCACTGCCATAATCAAAATGATCACTTTCAGCGAAATGACTGCCTCAGTTGCTCCAGACTTTTCTTCGTATCCCACCACGAGTGCAATAATTGTCTTTGCAAAAAGTGCTGCTGTCTCCTTTGTGAGTAAATACTGTATCAATAGCATGCCACGCTCGTGGATTGGCTCACGCTGTGATAGTTCCACCAACAAAGCAAATGCAGCAATCGACGCCACTGTAGCCCCTAAACTGGCTGCCATCATCAAAAGCACGTAGACTGCACCTCCGTAAAAGGTCCTGACGCTCGGGTTTAGCATTCCTGTACTGTCGTCGACCAGCGTCACAACGGCAAGAGCCATCAGTGCCACGTAAGCAAAGATCCAACCCCCAAGCATATAAGACTTTCGATGAAAGCTCCAGATCGGATAAAAATCTGATAGCAAACCAATAAAAAAACTGACAAAGCCCGGTAAATTGAGGAGTTGAAGTGTGGCACTGCACTGGTCATCGTTGAGACTCAGATATACGCATAGCAGTGGCTGGAAGGCATCAGCAAGGAACGGGATCATAAAACCTGTCGCTGCTGCTGAAATCGCAAGTCCGCAATACGGCTGCGAGAAGAGCTCGACCAAAGCACCTGCTCGCAAACTCCCATATAACAAGTGGTTGAAGAAGTTTGATTGGGGCGCTGTGGCTGCTCGTCTCCTCTCAGATGGTCGGACAAGCTCTTGTAGTAGCTGAATAGATGGTGGGGCAGAGCTGGACCTGCCTACGACAGGAATTTCCGAGTCTACCCAAGTTCGATCAAACTCACCAGAATATTTCTGTCCCCCCTGACCGCCCATCTTGCCATTTCCTGTAGCAGTTTGACAACTTGGACTGAAACTCAGCAGGTCGTCTACATAGTCGGTCGACGACATAGAATGCGTTCGTAGTTCTCGTGGTACACGGAGGCCATAAACGGCGTCCCCCGCGCCAGTCTGCGCAGCGATGCGGTCGCGTTCGTAGCCGCTGGTTTCAATATTGAACGAACCTTCCGAAATGAAGCTGTAGCTCTTTGACGATCGTTCGCTCGGCATCCTGTGCTAATTGACGAGTCGATGGAATAAAGGGCTTGAAGCAGTCAGCTGAAGCAAGAACACTGCTCAAGGAAGAACAAGGGACGAGGAAGACGCTTTCTAATCGCACGCAACACTCTGCTGTCGACGGTAGTGGCAGTCCAGTCTATGACTTGCTCTTTTGTGGTCCGACTCGACCAGGGAGATGGACACTTATTTATCTCGGTATTTGTATGAAAAAAGGTGACCCATGCCAATGACAATTGACGACATATGCCAGCAATGCAGAAAACTGACTGAGAATATGAGCCTTTGTACATAGTGGAAAAGCGGCGGTGTATAGGAGATTTTTTGCACAGGAGTGATCGTTGCATGAAAAAGAAGGGTTGAAGTGATCGTGGTCGTGATCTCTTCATGATCGAGGGTTTTTATTAAATGATCTTTTTCGTATTCCTGGCGAAATGGCCACTTTAGTACATTTCTGTCGATTGGAAGATGGTCTTGGTTCATGTTGCGTGTGAGTACTTGGAGAAGAGACGGCGAAGCAAATGGAAATTGCACTCATGTTGCAAGGTTTGCGGGTTGATTGACACTCCTGGCATCGAAACGCGAATTAAAGGAAGGAAATACGAAACCTCCAAGATATTATAACAGCAAGTCTTATCCCAAGCACCGATGGAGAATACTGGACGAATGGTATTCTACTCTATGCTTTTGGTGAATGTTGAGGAGATGGGGCAGAACCAGGAGCAGGATGTTCTTGAATGCGTTCGAGCCATGGTTCACAGCATCTTTACCGAAGAAGAGACCGACCATTGTCAGCAAGTCCTACATGTGTAAGCTTGGTCTCTACCCTTTTTTGGAGCGACCTATAAAATTCCGATCCCGTTGCTGGAGGATTGACTGGTGGCACTGCGAGCAGAGCTTGCTCGCATGAACTCGATCATGAACACCACCGTCGCCCGCTTCTGCAACGCCTCTTTCGACCCTTTCAACGGACTGGGCGCGTGTCCTTTGATGCCATCGCGCCTGCTTCAGTCGCCGTACACCACGCAGGTCGACATGCTCACCGTCGGAACAATGCGCTTCGCGATCGCATCGACCGCCACACGAGCCATACGCTTCCAGAAGAACTTCCGCTTGAGAAACGGCCGCTCAGCGCTAAAGCTCAGCAGGAACGTCACGTGACTTCAGAAGTACTACAGTCGATTCAGGTACTACGTGTAGCTTGCGGTCTTGAACGACAGCAGCTTTGTAAGCATCTTCTCGTACTCAGGGTGCCGTTTCTTCAAGCCCTCGTTCCAAGCTGTGAATTGCTTGAAACCAGCCATGTGACAGTGCTCCTTCGACGTCACTTGCACGATATATCACTCGTTGTGACGCTTAGGCTGCGAGGATTAGCGTATCCAGACCGGGTGGACCGTTTTTTCTCTTCGTCTTCCTCGTCTTTCACAGAACCAACCTTGGTGCGGATGCAAGTCCTCCTCTCTCCCACTGCTGAGAGAGCGATTATTGGGATCACCTTGTTTTATTATGTTTTATAGGTTGCAGATACTTTGATATTCATATTTGAAACATTCTGCAATTCCACAATTTTACTAGAATGGCGGGGCTTGTCGAGAAGCTCGTGAACCTCGTAGGACGGTCCGTAGCTCCGTAGCACTCCCCGCTTATCATACGACTTGACTCTATTACTCACGTGCAACGTTTGCCGTTTCACTTTTGCTGTAGTGCCTTCTACTCGGACGAACACGTCGTAGTACTCGGTGCCTTAATCCGTGAAAAGTTCATGAAGGTAAAATATATGACATACGCTGATATATGTATAATCTGCTTAATATGCTATGCTACTATTCTGTGTCACTGCTATACTGCAACTACAGGACGATGAGATGGGTAACGCTGTCAACCTACAAACGCGGCAAGTGCGGAAGATCATGAACGAGCTGCACCAGGACAATCTCGTCTGCGAGTGCGTTGCATGTGCTACAAGTCTTGCCATGCTACTTTCATCCTGGTATACTACTCACTCACACTACTATTCTCGTCACAGGGAAGTACTAAACGATAAACGTTCGGGTGGCAGTTCGTCCACGTCGTACTGGTACATTGACTACAAGTACTTTGTGGACGTGGTGCAGTACCGACTTTACTTGATCCACGAGCATTTAAAAGACAGTGAACAGCTCGAGATTGAACGACAGACTTTCCAATGCAGCGATCCCGAGTGTGGACGAGAATACACTGCGCTTGAAGCCCAATTGTTACTGATGCCAGGACAATTTCAGTTCCGGTGTGGACACTGCAATGAATTACTACTTGAATGTGACAACAATGACCGATTGCAACGAATCCAGAACTTGCAGCGCAAGTTTAAAGATCAAATGAACAAGCAGAATGGCATGCATGAAGGAATCTATGAAGTGCTCCGTCGGATTGGCGACTTTGTAAAGGAAGGCCACGCGCTGCCAAGTAATTTGCCCAGTGACAATCGAGCTGCTGGAATTGGAGGCAACAGTGCTCGTGCTGGTAATGCCACTGGAGGCGGTGGTCGTGGAGGGGGCGGTGGAGGAGGTGGAAACCGGGCTGATGAACAGAACAGCCAGTCGTACTTGTATCCGTACGGTGCACAGGACAAGGAAATTATCGTGGACATTGCTGGTAATGACCAGGCAGAGGACGAGTATTTAACGAGCCGAGATCCGAAAGTGGACAAAGAGGCAGCAAATCAACAGGTTGCAGCTCCACGTGCCCTGCCCGAGTTCTTGCTTGGTAGTTCCATTAGTGGTCACATGGCAGCTAAGCACTTGCAGCCTGTTCCGATTGCCGCAGAAGAAAAGGCGACTGCTGTGGAAAGTAGCATTGAAGGTGTAGATCCCATGGCTCAGAGCGAAATGACAGAGGAAGAACGGCAAGAAGCCTTCAAACGTGCGTACATGGCAGAGCTCGAGCGCTACAACGAAGAAAATCATGAAGGAGAGGTGCAGATTCAGGTAGACAAGCAAGGCTGGGATGCCGAAATGAATGACGATGTCATGGATGAGGAAGAGCTCGAAGACGTTGAGTGGGAGTGGTGCACTGACGACGAAGGTGGCCGCATTGATGCTGAGGTGACGGTCAATGGCCAGCCCAAGCGATTGGATGGTGTGGATGACAACGATCTACTAAGTATGACGGAAGAAGAGTTTTTGGTGAGTTATTTGCAATGGTTCAATGCAACGGCAAAAAAGTACTAACAGCGTTTGTTTCGTTTTTTTACAGAGCTGCTACCAAATGTGCCTAGCTAAAAGTGGTGGTCCCCAGTAACCTGTAAATGAAAGCATGAACAATTGGCGCACAGCACAAGAAAAAAAGAGCTAGGAAGATTGATGTTGAAAGTTTTAGGTTTAATGGACAAGCTGCTATGGTAACTCGGCGACTGTCACGTTCCTCTCTGCCCAATAAATTGAGCGATTGCTGACCACAACGAGTCGCTTCAACCCTTCGCCAGCAAATTTTAAAGGAGCAATCACGTGGCCTGCCTGCGCGAATCCATATTTGCACAAATTTCATACACAAAAGTGTATTATTCCTCTACGACTCGCGTCGCATCTTCGTTTCCTGGCATATAGTACAGTACATGGTACTCGCTCGCAAGCTCCAGCAACGTCCAAAGACTCGTGAGATTCTCGTCGAGAAGTGACACGACGTCATGCAACACACGCACGTCACAGACGACTCCAGCAGCTGCCTCAAAACTTGACTGCATTTACGTGTATGTTGTCCAATCTGCAACGTTTGTCTCGGTACGAGGCTACACTTGTAGGCCCAGAACAAGCTCAATATGCGTCCATGCAGTCAGTAATGTGTACCGAAAAACACCTACGTACTGTAGCGTCTGTGACTGATCCAGTATATGATGATTCATGTCTTCTCAGCGACTTTTCCACCGTTGAGAACGACGATACCGATCATGGCTTTGATCAACGCTTGCGACTGCTACTATGGCTGCGACTCCGTCTCGCGTGCTCTCGACTACTGGTTTGGCGCCGTCGATCGTGTCTCGAGCTTCGACGTCGATCACTGCGACGCTCATGACTTAGGCTTCGACTCCTTCTTTCTTGCGGCGATCGAGCCGAGTCTCTTTTGTTGCTACGTGATGATCGCCGTTTATCAGGACTACGACTTTGCCGACGAGATGAATCGGGTTTCGAACGACGTGAAGAAAATACAATTTCTTCTTCCTCTACGAGCTTGAAATCCTCAGCACCACGCGATTTCAAACGCAAGTTGCCACCGAGTTCACGACGTCCAGCACGGCCAATTTCGCTCCCCCGTCCGCCTTCTTTTCTGTCATGGACAACTCCGTCACCATTGCGCTTGTGTGTTTTCTCTTACGGTCATCTCTTGACCTTATTCCACAATTTCGAGACGGACACGATTTCGTCGATTGTGAAGCGCCCAAGTGACGGAGAAAATGCAAGCTGAGCGAACGAAGACGTCCAAAGACGTCCAAAGGCGGACATGAGCACTCGAGCACTTGAGCGCTTGAGCACGTGGTTGCGAGAGTCCGACTTCAACGATCTGTGGATACGTGAGAACATAAAGCTGGAGAGCTATTCGTCTGAGGAAGCAAACGTCTTGACGGACATTCATGTTGCAAGCACTCACTCTGCCACGCGCAGCGATATCATTGCATAGTGCAACAGTGCATATGTTGGAGAACAAGCGTCCGTAATACTTCGAAATCATTCACAAATTTGGTAAGACCAAAGCTAAGTTTGCAACAAAAAGCGCTGATGAGCTTTTTGGTCGCATACATACAAAAGACTGCTGCCTTGTTACACCTTCCTACTGGGAGCGCTACCAAGGGCGATAGTAGACCAAAACACACATTGGCAAGTATGCGAACATTTGTCATGCAATCGTCTTGCAATGAAAACTGCACTGTTGCTCTTAAGATTGATGGCAATTCGTCCTGTAAAAGTACTTAGCTGCAAACATCGAACATAGACGAATTTGATGCTTAGTAGTGATGGCGTTTCAAGTTGGTGATCACGAGGTGAGCCAATGTTCGACGATCGACTCTTGTAGCTCGGACGCTCTCATGCAGGCTCTAGTGATGCTAGACCAACATCGACGGTATACGTTTTCCTGTAGTATAAAGTCTATCACGGACGTATCGAAAGCATTGCGTCGCGTTGAGGCTCCTAAACGCAAAGAACTGCTTCGACAGTTGTACTGAAGTAGGACTGCCAAGCTTCCACTTCTGATTAAATTACTGATGACCAGTTTTTCTACAACAGTTGTGCAAAGTCGACCGACAAGTTGGTTGTGTTGTAGACCTATGAGTGCAATCATTCCGTTCGCCGCACCTCCTGACTCCAGAGATGCCTAATAATCTCGCGTTGTTGCCCACAATCCGATTGGAAATAGTCGCTCTGCGCCATTTTGTCCTCCATCAGGTACGTCAGTGCACTGCCAAACTTGATCAGATACGGCTCAATGTTCGAATTCCACATCTTGTCGTCCCACTTCACCTTAGTCACCTTCGTCTGCGTCTTTGCAGCATGTAAATGCTCCACCAACTCGCCTTCTCGCACTCCCAAAATGTACAAATATGTCTGCAATTGAGCAATATCGTACTTGGGCAATGGTGACATGAACCTCTTGAGTCGGTTTTTCACCTCAATGACTTTTCCGTCCGCTCGTCCATCGATTTTCCCACCAACGAAGACGCTAAACGCTCCAACCGTAGCAATTTTCTTTTTGAAAAACTTGACATTTCGTTCTTTCACGACAACTTTCTTCTTTTCTTCATATTGTTCAATGCCTGCGGTCTCCTGTTTAATGCCAAAGCCTTTGTGCATCGTTGAAGTGACAAACTGTACCACTTCAGCCTTCACGTTGACTGGGGTCGTGGTCGGCAATGATTGCACCACTCGAGCTTGAGCTTGAGCCACCTGCTGGATTGTGTCGGCTCCGGAGGCTTCTTGAATAAGCTCATGGATAGCTGGAGCGATCCCCAGGTCCTGGACAATGGTCTGCATCTTCTCCTCGGGACTGAGCAAGGACAACGCGAGCTGTTCTTGCAAACTAGAGACCTGCTGCGGATTTGTACGACGCCAGACGTCCAGAAATACGTCTTCGATCTTGCGGTACGGATTTAAAGCACTGATGACCGGCACTTCACTAGCAAAGATCATGATGTTGCGCTTTAGAGCGCGCATGGTGTACTGGTCTAGCAACGTTTGTGTGGTGCACATGAACTCACATGAATCTACATGAAATTTTCGGATTGGCTGATAATTGCTTTTCAAGATGGGCAGACCAGAAAAACTGTGTGCAGTTCACAATTGACTCTCAAGCTACGATGTGGGTGAAGTTCTACCTCTCAATAATGATCGTGGTCTTCATGGCAAGCTGCAGCACCACCGCGGCGACAACCGACTCGAACCAAAGCGAAAAGACGATTATGGAGACTAGCGCTTCATTGACATCTACCAGGCGTGGCATCCAAAAGCGATATCTCCGCAACAGTGAAAACCCCGACAAAGCTGCACCCCAGGACGGCGACGAAGATCACAGCGACTCTGCTCTTACGACGATGGATGACGAGGAGAGGGCCGTTTCGGTGTCGACCCTGAAGAATTTGAAAGTGAATGACATCACGTATGTATCAGGGAGTAAATACATACCTCGATGGAACCAGTGGGCGATTGTGGAACGGTTTTACAAGAAACTCAAGCAATTTGCCAATACCACATACTGGAACATTCGCTACGTTGGCTGGTTCTTGAGAGGATATACTCCACTTGACATGTATAAAAGGCTGAAAGTGATGGACTCGACCCCGTTTGACGAGAACTACCGCCTCTTTCTCAGCTACTTTAATTTCTACGAGTTCGTGCGTGGACCGGTCAAAAATCCCCTCTACGAATTCGGGCCCTATGCAGGAAAAGGCGAGCCACCCCGTGTTAGGAAGTAGCCAAACGACGGTAGTGACCGAATACAGCGAGATGTAATATAAGCGAAACAGTCTGATTTGCTGCTCTCATTACTTGACAAGGTAAGAAACAATGTAGAGTTCAACGAACTCGTCATGCTGAACAACACGCACAAACTTGGCGTCGGAAGTTTGCTTTACTTCAGCTTACGGGTATAATATCAAGTGTGAGCTAATCTAGTCAAATAATTGTGTTATCAAACGAGAAAAAGCGAAATGGCAAAGGAATCAGCAGCTCAGCGCAATGATATCGAGTGGCAGCAGCACCACACACAGGCGCTGCGGGACACGGCTGAGTCCTTGCAGGTAGGTAGAGCTACAGCACACGCACTCAGTATGCAGTCAGAGCAGCTAGGACGTAGCGAGCGGATGTTGGACGAGACGCAAGCGACTGTGGACATGTCCAAGCGAGTTCTCCGAGGAATGACTTGGTCCGGCTGGCTCTACAATAAATTTTCAGTTTCTCCGCAAGTTTCGACCAATAAGAGGTCCGCTGAGGTAGAGTAATTGAAACATTTCGAGTTTGGTTTGGCTGATATTTATGTCGTTGGTGTAGATTGCAATGGGATTCATTTGCCCTGAGTGTAAAGTAATATTTGAGTCTTCAGAGCAATTGGGGACGCATTATGGAAATGTTCATGGAAAAGTAGAAGGTGAAAATGTAAGACGTGGAGAAATTCAGCAATTCCAAGAGCAACGTCAAGTTGCTGAAACTTTTGCTGGAGATCTTCATGACAAGTTCCTGCGAGATCTGGAGCCCCAATTGGCAGAGCTGAAGCAACAATCGCTGGCACTTGGCAGCTCGTTGGATGCGCAGAATGAACAATTGGATCGGATTGACTCGAAGATTGGACGAGTCCACCACGACATGAAAAAAGTCGAGATTCAGGCAAACAAACTTGCAGGAACGAAAAACTCCGTGGTGTTTCGCTTTCGCTGTGCATTTCAGGAAGTACAAACTGGAAGGTTTTTGCGAGATGTAGACGGGGAGGTGCTGCTAAGGTATGTGACGCATCAGGATGGTCTGATGTGTATACGATTTTACTGACCGGTTCATGGATCTCGTATTTTACTAGTGCTGATGCTGTGGTAGACGGCTGTACACATTCCGTGCGTACACATTGAATGATGACAGCGACGTCTGGGGTTTTCAAAGTGAGAAGTCGAGCTTCTTCTTGGGCATCAATCGATACGGAAATTTTAAAGTGCGAGGAGCAGACTTGAACTCGTATGAGCAGCTTCTCGTAGAATGCAAGCCGAGCACTCCTATCTTTTCTCTAGCGAGTTACTTTGGACTGAGCGTTTGGATCGCCATCAAGGGGTCGATGGACAGCAACAGCCTTACCATCATTAGAGGAGCACCTGAGAACAAGTCATCTGCTGCCCATTTTAAGATCGTCAACCTTGATGTGTAGGAGTTACTATCCACAATTGCTTATCTACCATGCAAGCAGGTTTTTCCTACGTGAACACTCGTGGACAATTTATTATGTATTATAATATAAGTTTTGGAGTATATGCCATACATTCCATCAATTTCTATCGTCGTCATGTTGCTACGTCGTCCACGGCTTCGTTGTCACCGCT
>NQFO01000732.1:0-44367 GCA_003991265.1 Pseudoperonospora humuli
GCTCCGACAACACCTGGTGGTGGACCTAACAATGGTATGGTGACTACACTTGGAGGAGCTGGAGCTGGAGATGGCACTGGCATTGGTGGTGCTCTTGGAGCTGGCGCTAACATTGGCGGACTCGCTGGAGCTGGTGGGATGGGCGGAGGACGATTTGGAGGAATGGGTGGAGACCTTGGTCGTCAATTCGGCGGTGGCATGGGCGGTCTCGGTGGCAACGGAGGCGGAGGTGGCTTTGGCGACCTTGGCGGGAGAAATGGTGGATTTGTTGGTGCCGGAGGACCCGGAGGCTTTGATGCTCAAGGACCTCGAGGCTTTGGTGCTCAAGGAAGATTCGGCTCGACAAATGCTTTCGATGGCATGTCTGGTCAAGTTGCCACTGGTGCTGAGAACGGCGACAATTAGTGTGTCTCTTCATGATTTTGTTTCTGCTGAAGCGCATAGGTACGCTTACATTATTCTTGAATTTTACATTGTAAGGCTGGTACAAAAGAGGATAGCAAGCGTAAAAACAATGGCTTTTACATAGTCTTTACAGCTTTAGCCGTTTTTTGAAGTTAGTTTGGACAGAGCGCAACGACCCTTTGATTAGCACGTAAGGTAATGGTTGCGCCAAGCTTCCTTGCTGGCAGTAAAAGCTTATACATCCATCACCTTTTCTCCAATACCTAGCCCAAATTCCGCGTTAAAACTTGCAATGCTATCATGCTCGGACCGACACAGATAGAGACTGCGTTCAAGATGATACATCAGTGGAGGATTCACGTAATGGAATGCCACGCTGTCCGGTGCAGCGCTTTCAAGCCGAGAGCGCAGACCTCCCAAGGCGTTGTGATACTTTACGTACCAATCATTTGGGTCGGTGTAGGTGTAGTAGATGCCATGGGGGTTCAAAGCATGCCAACGATCACGACCCTGGTGATCTCGAGTATCCCAAGGGTAGACGTCGTTCCATATCATGCAAAACGCGATTCCGAAGTCCTCCGCCACTAGTTCACTCATTGTGCCGGACAGACAAGTCCATTCAGGCAGTGATTTCACAAACTTGTCCAAGTACAGCCGGTTTATAATGTAGCCAGAACCTCCCGAATTGTACACCATGCGATCATAACGCGAATGCCACAGCAATTGCAGAGCTTCATCCTGAATGGTGCGGTCAAAAGCATCCATAGGCATACTATAGCGGTGGCCTAGCTGCATGGGCTCTCGGTTCACACGTTCCAGAATTTCTGGTCGCTTCAAATAGGCTCGCAAATTTTCCATGATCACGTACGTATCATCATCGCACTTGTAGAACCAGTCGTAGTCGTGGCGAAATCTTTCGTACAAATATTGAAATGCAGCTCTGATCCGCAACCACAGGTGGACGTGATCAGCGATAATGTCCAACTGCACCACTTCAAAACGACGTTCACCAGGCGTATTGGCCGCCACGACGATCGTATCACTCATGTTGCTAAAAAAGAGCAGTTTGTCGCATCGCTGGCCCCAAGTTTCAGCTACTGCACGGACTCGTGTTTCGTGCTGTCCAGAGTAGCTGACTGCAAAACACAAGATACGCGGATACGCTCTTTGAGCACTGAGACCATGTCTCGTGCTCTCTTCCTGCGAAACTTCCAGCAACGCTAATACACGAAGCGATTGACCGACGTCAACAGCACAGAGCTTTCTTGTTGATTTAGACCAACTTGAAGAAATATAGCCAGAAAGAGACCACAGCGTGATGATCAGAGCGGGAAAAAGCAACAGCGCTACAGTTAATGGTTTTCTCGCCACAGATTCCATAGGAGCAGGGTAGCTCCTTGCACGTTGTGGACGCATATGGATTAGTGTCTACCTTCGTCCTTCAGTACGTTCAGACAGAGTGGTAATTCTGTAAATGATGTTATACGCAGCAAAGTCAAAATCGTTGGAGAGATACTTAATCATATTTGAGGGGAACCCATTTTAGTGCCATGGCTTCAGTGAGTTTACCGACTCGGTAGGTACCCTAGACCTAGAAACCGATGTGGCATGGACATCATTCGCCAACGTCTTCGTAGAAAAGCACGTCGCTTCGGACCACCTCCATGGACGTCAGCTTGATGTCCAATGAGATAGTGCCCAAAAGCTACCATAGCCCGACGCGGCTTCCCACACATAGTGAAGAGCCACCAATATCTGTGGCTGAGGTACAGGATGGGTCGGAACAGTTTGAATTTCACCAGTACGACAGCACCACGTAATGTTATATTAGAGACCGTCGTGCTCGAACTTATGGTATTATTGCAATGATATGAATGTCAGGTCTTTTGGAATTATGACTGGACGGCGATTACAGCGACGGTACCGTGGAGTGTACAAACGATATTCGTTCGTGACGCAATTGGTCACATGGGTCTTGATCATCTACATTGTGGTTGTTTTTGCTGTACTTGCCGCAAACAACTCCGCGGATACTATTGCAGAAGATACAAGGGGGTTATCGCTGTCAGACGACATTTTCTACTTTGCGCTGAGCGCGATTGGCTTGTACATTCTCGTCCAGCTGGCGCTGATCGTACGGTGGATAATTTACTGGATTGTTCTGGCTGAATTGTTGACGTATGCGATCACCGGCAAGTTGTACGTGTTGTTCTGGACCAATAGTGGCACTCTGACGGACACTGATCGGCAGGTCCGTCATGTCATGGTGATCGTTCTCATTTCAGTGGAACTTCTCACGGTAGCCGCGTATTGGTTCACTCACTATGCGTATCCGTGGATGGTGCTCCACCAGAAGTTTGACCTTCAGAGCTGGTGGAATGTCAAACCCGGCATCGAAAGCAACACGTTAACGTACCGCTCCAAAGCGCGCTTCTATACTCGAAAATGCCACGTGATAAAATACTGTGGAGGACTGAATGCGCAGGGCCAGCCACACGGATACGGTATGTGGACTGACACGGGGTATCATGGTGAAAGATTGACGGGTCAGTGGGAGGATGGTGTCCCTATCGGCCCCTTCCGCAGTTTTGAGCACGGAAGTGGTTATTCGTTTGTGAACATACGTGTCGGTTTCTGCCATAACCGAGCGGAAAAGGGACCTACAGACATTTTCTTTTTCCCAAAGCACTCGGAGAACGGCTTAAACTGGGGCGTAGCAGCCGTGGAGTGTTCTGTGTCAGGTGGTTTCTTCAGATTCTTGCCTACGGTGACGCATTTGACACCATCGTATGTCGACGACGCTCCGCAGAGCGCGGCAGAATGTCTTTCTGTGCTGCGGACTCCAACGGATGGTGTTGTATTTAACCATAAGGGCGAAGCAGCAATGCTGCGAGGACAAACTCAAAAAGGGCGAGACACTGGACGGCGCCTATTCCGGGAAGAGTCTGCGCCTGTGCTTGATCTATCTAGCGGCAGCAATGACGAAGGCAAAGAAGCGCTGGTTTTGCTTCACGGCTACAACTGCTCTTTGGACTATGGCATGAATCGCCTCGCACAGCTTCTTGCTTTGGGGGATTTCCCGTCATATATCCACCCCTTTGTGTTCAGCTGGCCTAGCGGAGGCGTGCTAGCGTACTTTCAAGGTAAGCATGTCAGCATCCTCAAAGCTGGGTGCTGTACGTATAACTAACGTTTTGTTGATTATTTGTGCAGCGAAAAGTACTGGCAGTGAAAGTGAACGCACTTCGAAGGACTTTATTTTGTTTGTGAAAAGTCTGATCGACGCCGGGTACACCAAGGTGAACATTATTGCACACTCCATGGGCGCGCGTGTTTTCTTTGGCGCTCTCAACAAAGAGCTCTTTGATGACGTGTTTGTGGTACGTGCGCACAAGTTTGTTGACGAAAGAACTGATCTAACTGGAGTGTGTTGGTCAAATTTTGTCAGACTACCGAAGGCGTTGTCGATTCAAGAAGTTCTGCGAGAAAGATCGAGCTCTCGACGCTCACATTGTGTAACCCAGATTACGATCGGGATGAATTTGTTAAATACGGCGGAGGGTATGACCGCGCACGCCGCTTTTGTAGTCGCATTACACTTTACGCGGATAGTATGGACGGCGCTTTGTTTTACTTGGAGTATCTGTCGAAAACTTCGATCACGGGTCCACTCAATTACTCGCTTGGTAGACGTGGTCACATGATCCATCGCGAGCCAGAAGACAACGCTGTTTCTCATATATCCGACAGCCAGTTCCTCAATTGGCAGAACAAGAATTTGGCTGCACCGCAAGACTTGGATCTGGCTTATGCCGCAGTGAATCAACGCGCGAATTACCCCGGCGTCGCTTCCTTTGCGTACAATCGCAGTCGCACTTGTCGCGCTACTGACGAATCTGCACTTTGCGGCCAGGAAGGTACAAGCGAAGAAGAAGCCGCGCTTCACTATTTGGACATGGACGTGATTGACACGACGTGGATGGACAATAACGTGCACGCGATCCGACACAACTATTTCAACCTTAATCCAACGATCGTGGATGATCTTCGTCACTTGATCGTACTAAAGGATCGCGCAAAAGCTCGTCCTGGTCTTCTTAAGACCACATCGGCCGAGAACGTCTACATCTTTCTCGTTGCGCCTTCCCATGTTAAAAACAAGTAAGCCGACACGACAGTATAAGAGCAACAATCTAATCGTACGTAGTAGAAGAGGTACTGAACTATGTCCGCACCTTCAAAACGTGAACTTTGTCGCCGCTTCAAGCACGTCGGAAGAGCCCGTATCGTCGCTAGCATCACCTTGATTCGCTCTTATTGCATACGATTCACCCTATCTAATACGTCCGTGTTTCTTCTATCGATTGAACCGTCATTTGCTCTCGACAGCTCTTTGTGGACGTCGTAATCTCGTGATTTCACGACGTATTGCTGAAAATTGCCATGGGGCGAAGAACAACATCCTGGAGGATACCTGCGGACTCTCTCGATGTCGACCAGCAGCATCGTATGAAAGGAAAAGACGTGCTGGTCCCCCTCGTGCTGTGGAATGAGCCTCCACGAGTAGAAGTGTCCTCTCTGCATGTCCTCCAGTTGCCAGTGTCTCAACCGAGTCAGAATTCGTCCATGTTAGCAAATGACCGAGAGCTGCATTTCGAGACGAATGAAAAAGTGGAGAATCGCACTCAGTTGTGTGTCTTTGCAGGGACTATGGATGGAGTTGTCCTCTTCTGGAGGTTTGAGCAGAACACTGTGGCACAAGTCAACATGCTAGTGTTCCCAGGCGTTGAAGGAGGTGGAGATCCCGTCGTGGGCATCGTCAGTGGCACAGACGAGTGGGGACAAAGCAATTTGATTTCTGCTACGAGGGACGGAGCGCTAGCGAGATGGCAGCTGCCTAATGGAGCATGTGCTGAAGCCAATGCTACACTCGCAAAAGAGTTGGCGCCGCTATTGGGACTTGAGATGCTGTGCAACAGACGATTTGCCATTGTGGTGAGTGAAGTGTCGAGACTAATGGTGCTGGATACGTGGAGAATGCAGCTATTGTACTGCATGGACACAGCGCAGGAGCAGATTCGACGGAGTATTGCAGTTGGCGAGCTGCCAATGGCAAGACCAAAGTCGCCAAGGCCAAAGTTAGTCAGATCGACGAGTGGATCAAATATGGAGATGGATTATAGAGGTGAGAGTGTGGATCAGATGGCGCAGAATTCGTCACTGGGAGGGCGAATGTCCCCGACTCGGTCGTCTCTTACTAATAGCTCGTTAGACACGAAGCGTACAGCTGCGCTTTATCCGTCAAGTGCAGCAATGAAATCACAAACTCAGCAATGGGATGCAGTTGTGCTTTCCTTGGGTGCCGAGGGACTTGTCAAATGCTTCTTGTGGCAACAACCTAGGGGATCAACAAGTAGCACATCGTTCAGTGTGACTGAAGGTGGCGGGTCTGCTAGTGTTGCGTGGGGGTTTCGATGGATCCAGTGCAGCAGTTGGGTCATTTCGTGGGCTGATCAGGCAGAAGACATTACGTGCTCACAAAGCACCTCGTTGAAAGATGGGGACAATATCAACCCACAAACTGCCCTCATGGGCTCTATCAAAAGCAGCTATTTCCCAGTGTCGATGAAGATATCTCCAGATTCCGTTCACATACTTCTCATTTGGAGAACAAAGTTTGTACTGCTCAAGCGCGAATGGTTGTGTCCATTGGAATCTTGCAGTGAGGACCAAGCAAATCGTGGATCGTTTGGAAAATACCGATCAAGTATTGGGATTGGAAGCTGCCGCATTGCTCCAGCAGAGTTTGTGCGCCAAGCAGCTTCTACGTATGAAAGTAAGCACCTCACTTTGTGCGATGCAGGCGGTGATTGTGGAAGTATCTGCTGGGAAAATGGAGACTTCTTGGAAGACGGCAACATCGTACTGTGGACCAACACGCGGCATGTGTTTCAGTTCATGTCAGCTGAGTCATCAACAAACCCTGCTGGCAAGCTTTTTATTTTCACAAAAGATCAAGATCAGTTGGTACCTCGATCAGATTCAAAGGTGTTGGGGGTTATTGATAAGGCCATGTACGTCACGTCCATGGATCGCTGTAAATGCTGTGATCATCTGGTGCACAACGAGGAGTGCACACAGACGGAGCTAAAGAGGTCGATTGCTTTGCTAACAGGACGACAAAGACATTCAGGATACACGTCATGTATGAAGACTGGCTCTTCATTCTCGAGGTCAACATTGAAGATTGTGCACATGTGCCATCGGGGAACATTGGGACATTGGACAATGCCGTCCCCAACGCGTGTGTTGCAGAACAACAGCAGCAATGTCGCCACAAGAGTGCCGCTTGTCGAACGGGTACGTTTTCACTCACTTACTGATGGATTCGAAGCCGCGGAAGCAGTTGCTCGGGGAGAAAATATTCGTAAGCAAGCGCATCATGCAGCTTCAAATCGCTGCTGCTTGACACACTTTATACTTGGAAGAGAGGAGGCGCAGTCTTCCTCGACTTTTGAAGTAGCTCGACGAGCTGGGATGCGTCGCAAGCGTCGACAAGGACTGAATGATGGACTATTAAAGCCGACAGGAGCGTCAGTCACAGGCAATGCGGCGGCAGCCATAGCGAGCAGTGTACACACTGCTTTGACCGGGCGAGGGGCAGGTTTTGTGGCTGAACCCAGTCAGCTAGAAGCTGATGGCAGTGAAAAACGAAAACCTTGTCATATGGACTATCACTACTTGCTGGACATACCTATTATTGCCAAGGGATTCTCGGATGGCATGCTTTACATTACATTGCTGAGCCAAGAGCACTTGTCAAGTGGAGCTGGGAAATCGGATACAGCAACAAGACTATCATGTCATTCTGGACGAGTGACGGCGCTGGCCCACTTCTGTTGGGGAGTTGAAGCCAGCCCGACTTTTTCCTCTGAGGTTCCTTTTTCCCGTAGCGACAGCCAGACACATTTTGCAACAGAGAAAAACCCGTTCTACCAGTCACGCTTTCCTGATCCTTTGTCAGACATTCGAGCCAAAACGCCACACATTGGTACGAAAGACGGTGGTGGCACCTTTCGAAAGTTGCTGACGATCGAAACGTTGGACGACTCAGGATCGAACAATGGGTCATTACCACATCCCGACGCCAAGCCGTCGATCAAATTTATGCTATTTAGCGGCGGTACAGACGGTGTCCTGCATGTGATCGAGCTTATCCTGTACCATTCATCGACGACTAATGAGGCAAGTGGGTTGGTTCAGCATGAAGCAAACATTTTACAAAAATTTCGGAATCACCGCGGTGCGATCCAGCAGATTAGCATCTCGCCACTCAAGAGAAGCTTGGTCAGTGCAGATGGCGAGAATTGGGATGTCAAGTACCCTGATCGATTGGTTGCAACGGTGGGAGTCGATCGCAAAGTCGTCATTTACGCTCCTCAGTATTCACGACAATCAAGTGTCTACAATTCGTCGACGGAACGTGCTGGCAGTCATTTGAGTGTCGAGTGGAAATGCGTCCTGGAACTGTCGGAGCATGCCGACCGAATTTCCAGCTTAGTCTGGCAACTAGAGTGTGGATTACTTCACATCGAATGCGATGATCGGATGGTGTATGTTTGGAGCATTGACACTGGCGTTCTAGAGCGTACAGTCCCGTGTGCGCTTGTCTATGGCGGCGGCAATGCGTCAGGTGAAAATGTGACTAGCGGGGCAACTGATGCCAGTTGTTCCGTTGTTGAGAGTTTTACTTTATCTATCGGCAATGCATCTTTGCAATTCATCGAGTTTGGCGTTCTTCGAAGCGCCGAGCAGCTCAAGAAGAATTGGACGAGCTATTACTCTTCTCTATGCCAGGGTGACGGCGCAATCATCAACAGCAGCGAGATCGATCTTCAGTCTTCACAAGGTTCTGTATACGCAACGGGCTCCATGGAGCTGTTCATGCTGTCATTGCTACTGTCATGGGGCGTCACTCCTGCCATTGATCGATCATGCCGCACCATCTTAGGAATACAACCAGCTCATGCGTTGTACTCGTGCGCTTTGCAAGACTCCATTTCAGGCGCGCTGACAATACCAGTGCCATGGTCAACGCCCAAAGTCTCGCCGTCGGTTGTGGTCGATCCTCCAGCAGCTTTTGGAGACGAGCTCGGCAACTCGGTGGTGCCTGTTGTGCCTGCTTTTGCACGAAACTGGCAGCACTCGTCGGCCCTGTCAGCTAGCGTCGCGCTGGGTGTTGTGTCTCTTTGCATGAGCTGCATGGAGTTCAAACACCCCAAGGTTGATAATGGCATCATGTCGCCCACCAACAAGGAAGAGTTTCAAGTTTTGTGGAGTCAGCTAATCACACAGCATTCGGTGGTCCTGCCAGAGTGTGTAGCCCAATTTCGGGAACCAGCTCTCGAGGAGCTTGCAGCCTACGGCTTCGACTCCTGTGAGTACATACAATTAGCAGCACGTACGCTATTGAGTGGTGCAATCAAACGCCTTCCTCCCGCAGAGCGAAGCATACTTTCCGCAGAGTATTCGGCAAAACTGCATTGCGAAATGGTCCGCTTGGAGACCGAGACGGGAAATGCCTTTCTCGGAACAGTTGGCTCGGTTGGCACTAGTGGCAGCGCAAATTCGAGTTCTCAGCCAAGCGGCAATAGTGCCACCAGCGGAAGCAGCAACAGTGCCAGTGCAAACTCTGACTTGGGAGCAATGGCATTTTCGTTAGTCGTTGAACGGCTGGGCTCACTTGTGCTCCTCACGAGTATGATCGGCACGTGTTTTCCTGGTGAGATTTCGCCGGCTGGTGCCCGAGAAGTGTGCGATATACTTGTGTTCCTTCTAAAGGCACCCAAGCGGCTCGTGGCGTCGGTATCAGCTGAGCTGCTGACGAAAGGACTTATGCTGTTTAGGCCGCATCTTGTCGACTTGTCTTCACTTATTGTCCAGCTTTTACTGATTGATATGCGCGAGAAACAACATAGCGCCCGGAGTGAAGATGACGACGAGATTGTGTCTGGACTAGGCGGATCTCTTGCCAGTTTTAACGAAGGCGGGACTGGTGGAAGCAACGCAGCAATGAGTTTGTTGGTCGAGGTGGGAGCTTGTGAGTCTGCGTTCGTGCTTGGACTGCTGCAACAAGAAATGCAAAACTATGATCGCCCGCCTGGATATCACGAGAGCATTTTGCTGTACTTGATGGAGCTCATCAACACCCACTACCTGCTCATGTGTCGCCATTTGCCAGCATTCGTGGACACTGTCATGGCGTGTCTAGATCCAACAAAGCCCGAACGTCGCCGCCGCTGTCTCCCACTAAGTACTCGCTGTCTCCACAACCTTGTGCGACGCTTTCCAATGGTCGATTTCCACAAGGACACGCAGCGCTTGGCATTAGGGACAATGGAAGCTGTGATTTTCATCTACGACTTACGCACAGCCACAAAGTGGCGTGTTCTGGATGGCCACGCTTCAGCGGTCTCGGCGGTCCGCTTCCGATCCGATGGCCAGATTCTAGTGTCTTATGCAGCGCGAGATGGTAGCGTACGCTGGTGGAACAGTGGCAATGCTGGCTTGTTTGGCGGCATGCTCAAGATGCACCAGTCGTGTCTTAAGGAGCACCATTTAGCAGCTTTAAAGGAGAGTCTGAACGGTGGCGCACCAGCTTCCACGGGTGGAGCGAGTGCCGGCCTCAAGCAGATCATCCAAACATGCCGCTTTCACTTTCTCACACGCAAGGACAGCTCCAATGACGGCAGCACTAGCACCGCAGACCAACCTCAACGCATTTTGCGGCTCACACGAGAAGATGCCAGTCAAGTGCAATTCCTGCTGTAAATGTGTCACGCACTTTGCAATAAATTACGCGGAATAGAAATCTACGTCACTCTATTGTTGCGTCGTGTGGTACAAAAGTTAATTGTATTTGTTTATCACGCAATAATGGCTTCGACTCGAAAAGAAGGTGTCGCCACGAGTGCCAAGAGTTCGGCTCGCCGCGACGCCGATGAGGAAGCGCTGCAGTCTGCACTTCAGGAGTCACTTGAGTACAGTTTCCTCTCGAAACTGTGTGCACTTTAGCATGAAATCAGCGTCTAAAACCCTCTGTAATGGTGTCTGTTTCTCAGACCGGACTTTATGGTTGAAATACTACAATCGGAAGACCAGCGACGACGTCAACAAGATGCGCAGACTCAAGTTGCTGGACCGCCACATGGTACAACGTTAAAGGACCGAAAATTGGAGCTGAAACAGCAAGAAGAAGACAGTGGCGAAGAAGACGAGACTGAATCGTATTCACAGGAAACGAGTGCTGAAATCGTAGCCAAAGAGCTTCGAGAAAGAGAAGAGAAGATCGAGGATGGAACGATGGAGGATGAAGAGAATCCCAATGAAGGGCATAAACTGCTGAATTTCGCAGACATTCTGCTCATCGCCGTTCTCAAGTACCTAGACGAAGACACCATTGGCGCCTGCTTGTGCACGTGCAAGCGGCTGCTTCACGTGGCTCGATCCGAGATTGTCTTTGAAGCACTCTGTCGACGCATTTATCCCGTGCAATGTCCGCGAGCTGCCGTGGCGGCTGCTCGCAACAAGTTTGGATTGCGGCGTTTTCCAACGTGGTTTGACATGTTCCACACCCGACCACGGGTGCGGTACAACGGGTTTTACTGGCTCAAAGTGTCGTATTACAAGAAGCCGGAGCTGAGCATGTGGACTGATATTGCGCCTGGTACGATCCTCAAGTGCACTTATTACCGCTACTTGTCTTTCCAAAGGGATGGTACGGTGCTCTATGGTATGCTCTTCCAAGGTCCCCATGATGTTGAGTCGCACATTCGCAACCAACGCAAAGGCGTTCACCGCGGTAAATTCTATGTCGACAAGGACATGCTAGCAGTGACCGTGCCTACAAACTGCAACGAAGTCAACTTTAGACTCAAAATCACGCAGCGTGAGCGTGGCAGGAATGTCAAGTTGATCCTAAAAGAGCACTGTGCCAATTCAGAGCCCGATGGCAGCGGTTGGGTTAACTACTATGATACTGCCGATGAGGAATTCTACTACTATCGGTCGTGGAATCTTTGATATCACAATGCATGGGGAAAGGAAGAGGTTACAAAGTGTCTTCGATTTAGATCCAACGTCTTCTTGCATGGAAATAGACAGCTTAGATTACTGCTAGCAAGGAAGAGTTGGTCTCAATGTGTCTCGCTTGGAATAGCTAGCTATGTTGCGAGCTGATTCTGCATCTTTTGATTAACCTGGCCGACAAAAAGATCGTCAGGCATGGCACCAAGTCTAACCATGAAGTCGGCGGCTAGGAGCGATAACAACTCGAAGATTGACAGAGTTGAGGACAGGGGCAACAATGGCTCAAGCAGAAGCAGCAGTCGATCAAGCAAGTCGAGTGACACGATGCGTTCATGCACACCCATGACCTCATCAAACCAGCAGAAAACCGAGTTTCCCAAACGCTCATCGACAGTCAAGTCTTCTTCGCGGTCTGTTGATCAACCTCGAAAGAAAGTGGTAAGTGCCCACCCTTTGCCGTCTGCAACTTTACATAAGCACAAACAAGCTTCCGTTTTCAGCTCTGGGAAGAAAAAGCACAAGACGTAAGTGTACCGGATCAATCAATTGATGGCACAAGTAGTAACTAGTGTTTCCCTTCTAGCAACTTTTCCAGCGCATACGACGCTGGGTCTATCCCCTGCCGTATTAATCATGGCAGTATTCGCCACTCGTTGCTATGGACAAAAGACCCCAATCGTAAGCTCCTCGCTCGCTACCACCGACGCTGTAATTGCTGACTGAGAGCATGAATGCTGCTTCACTCTAGGTCTACCTTTTGACCCGCTACTTGTGACGTGTGTTGAAGGCTTTCTGGAAACGGAACATCCTTTTGTCTTCCTTGCTCGAGCCACATTTCGCGAATTGCTCAAGCTGGAGGGTGCTCGTGAGAAGACACTGCCGATCCTTGCGCAGGTGATTGTGCCATTACGCGGAGCTCTGATGGCAAAGGATAGTGACACGTTCCTCATGGGGCTGGAAGCTACGCGTCTTCTTTCGGAACTTGTCGAGGGTGAGATGAACGTTTACCTTTCTAAGCTCACTCAACAGATCCATCGCAAACTCACGACCAAGCAATTGCGTGCTGAAGTTGAAGATACATTGGCTGTTCTGGAAAGCAATGGTGGCAAGGAGGCGCTTGCTATTATTCGGTCAAAGATACCAACGTACGTGTCTATCCGCTAGTGCCGTCACTAGTCAAGTGAAAACTGAAAATACAGCACAGTAGCCATGATTTCCTCTGTTTACTAATGCTACTCGCGGGTTTCAACTGGACTGGACCGCGAGTAAAGGACTCGGTAACACTCTTTTGCATGCATGTTCCTGTAAGCAGTAGTCACATGGTAAACGTTCTTCGGCACACTTTGCAGCATCGGCCATGAAGCGCAGTACGTAAGCCGCGTGAAAATCTTCTTCACACGGAAAGCCTAAATGACCCCAAAGCTTTGAATACGGCAGTAGACAAGTTGCGTTTACCACAGTCGCTGTCTGAACGCATAAAAGTTGTAACACATCATTTTCCCGAAGAAAAACGTTTCTTGGCGAAAAAAATAAACGTACGATTCGAAAACTCATCCAAGTGGACAATGTACAAACTGTGCAGTTCTGGTGACAAGTACGAGACTTGATGCCAATTGCAACGCAGCCGCAAGTCTTGTCCCTTTGGCAACTTTCGATTCAGTATCACTTTTTGCATGATTGTGTTAAAGCTCACAAAGTGACAGTGCATTCTTCCGCTTTCCCGGGAAAACATAGGAGTCAGACACATGCGCAATGCCAATATCCGTATCAATGCTTACATCAACAGACATGCGTGGGTCAGTTGGTTATTCATCTATCTCTCTGAATTCATCTTCTTTGTGGCTTTTCGATGGAGCAATCTCCATGATCTCGTTGAAGTATCGACAACACCAGACGAAGATTCGACCATTACTCGTATTTGCGGGCTACTGCTGGGTATCGTCGAGGATTTCGTAGTCATCACTTTTCTGGTCCTAGTACTGTTTTGTTTCGACACTGTCGTCAGTTGTTCAACCTGTTGGAATGACACAGCACCAAATGGGTGCCTCGACTGCTTCATACGAGGCGTTCCGTTCCGATTACGTTCTAAGCTCATATTCAAGCGCTTGTTTCGACTTTTAGTGGTTTACGCCGCGTGTTTGGTATCTGTCATTGCATTCACGATGGACAAGGTAGCTGTGCGCAGCTACCGTTGCAGATACGAGTTTGATAAAGACTGGAGCCGTGAAAAGCTTGTGGTCACAGACGCACAAGCCCACAGGGCCATCAATCACGTACTGCTTGCTGCGATGGGGACGCAAGGAATCATCGCTATTGCGATTACAATTTGGTTTGACCTTACAAGGTGGACACCTCTCAATCTAATCACCTCTCGACCTTCCCTCGTCTATTTCGTAATGGCTCCTAGCATCTCTTTCGACTCGGACATGAATGATAACCCAAGCGAGTTTTTCGATTCAAACAATTGTCCAATACGAGGCACACAGCCGCCTCGCTCACCTGCTATTCTCTCCGAGGAAGTAAGAGGTCAGTCAACCTCGTGCTTGAAATTTGTACTGTTTGGTGTGGGCTGTGCAATCGTCACTTTTATCATTGTCCCACTATTTGTGCTGCTGGTAACACATTATTGCTCTCCAGCAGTAGCAAGCATTGCACTTAATGCTGATCTGAACGAAGCAATTCGTTATATCACGACGCTTTCGCTCACACCAAGCTAGGTATTGCAAACAAGACAGTAATTCTCTCAACAGCGCTGATGGACAACGATCTAAGGTTCAAGATTGAAGTACTGTCACAGAGAACGCTCGCTTCAGAGAATAACACGACTAATGAGCTGCTTCACAAGGGTCGAGCCGCTTCATCAAGACCAGGAAAGACAGACGAATAGAACATAAAATATCAATCAAATCTTGTTGACCACTGACAGACTGACTCTGCTTCTATCTCGCAAAACATTCCAACACCCGCCACTCTCACTTTTCGATTTCTCATCTCACCCTCAAGCATTTACCTGCTTTCGCCACGACATCCCAATCTTCTTATACCAACATGACAACTCATCTAGCACTTGCAATCACGGCATTTGCTTTCATCAACAGTCGTGTTCTTGCTCAGGGACCTCGGGGTCCAGTGCGCATGGGCCCGATGGCACGTGGTCGCGAACAGTTCGGCGCGGGTAATGCAAACGGATTTGGCGGTGGTCTCGGTGACAATAATATGGTTGGCATTGGCCAGTTTGGTGGTGGTGCTCCAGGCAGTGCCGGTGGCTTTGGTCGGTTTACTGGCGGCGGTGCTGATGGCTTCAATCAAGTGGGCGGTACTGCTGGACAGCTCGGAGCGGGCGGTGCGTTCGGCGCTGACATCGGACGTTTCGGTGCTGCCGGCACTGTAATTGGAGGGAGCGCTGGAGCAGGCAACGGCAGACTTGGCAACGGCGGTCCTGTGACACCCGCTCCAACAGCACCTGGTGGTGGACCTAACAATGGTATGGTGACTACACTTGGAGGAGCTGGAGCTGGAGATGGCGCTGGCATTGGTGGTGCTCTTGGAGCTGGCGCTAACATTGGCGGACTCGCTGGAGCTGGCGCTAACATTGGCGGACTCGCTGGAGCTGGCGCTAACATTGGCAGACTCGCTGGAGCTGGTGGGATGGGCAGAGGACGATTTGGAGGAATGGGTGGAGACTTTGGTCGTCAATTCGGCGGTGGCATGGGCGGTCTTGGTGGCAACGGAGGCGGAGGTGGCTTTGACGACCTTGGCGGGAGAAATGGTGGATTTGTTGGTGGCGGAGGACCCGGAGGCTTTGATGCTCAAGGACCTCGAGGCTTTGGTGCTCAAGGAAGATTCGGCTCGACAAATGCTTTCGATGGCATGTCTGGTCAAGTTGCCACTGGTGCTGAGAACGGCGACAATTAGTGTGTCTCTTCATGATTTTGCAAGTGCTTCAAACGTTTTATTACGTTTTGAGAGTATTATTGCGATCATTGTATTCTGTTGCTTAAGTTCTTAAACTTATACAATATGCTTTATATCGTGCATTTTATCGCTATTAGCTAATTTGAAAGGTTTCATAAGACCATGTTTACAGCATGGCTTCACAAACGCCAGATTGCGACATACGCAACGTTCGACGGCACTTGGGTTGGAGGATTGGCAGGATAAAGTCGACATTTATCTCTGGTCTTCTTGTCTGGCACCAGCGCAATATATCGGGCACCGCCCGGAAAGATCTTCGCATACTTATATAGTCCCGCCGAGTCAATTTTGAGATTGTCGGACTTCGTTATCTGGATTAAGCTAATCTCATTACGTTCCCCACCCATGTTCAGCTCGGCAACACTGTCAATGGTCTCCAAACAACGCGTGTAGGGATATCAATATTCGACATCTGTAAGTTTCTTCACGATTGCGCCGCATTCCGCTGCATTAATGTCTTCGTAGAGGTACGAATTGGCTTTGAATTTCAACTATGCTGTTTTTTCTTGAGTCGTATGTCCTCATTTGCAGCTTGATCTTCTTTCCGTCCCTTGCCATCGTATGCACGTAATTCTCGAATGCAATTCCCATCGTTTCCAAGCATGTGACCTTCAGACCACAACTCCTCGTACTAGGATAGCGCGATGATTTTGCCAAATCGCCTCAACGGACTTGAGACTCAAAGAGCAAATTGTAGAATAAATCACCAAAACGAATTTTAAATATGCAGTGTCTGATAGACACTAGGAAAGCCACCAGAGCTTCATAGGAATGCAGTGGAATCTCTGTGATTACTGAGTCGAACTAGACTGTAGATGAACATGCGGGTATGAAGAAACAGCCAAAATCTGTGGCATGTGATACGGAGGCGCCTTACTGGTGCTGGCACTCCATGAACCACAAACTGACCATAAGCATACACCACTGTTGACGCAGTAGTCTGTGTGGTGGAGTAGGGTCTTAAAACAGCGTGATGAATCCACAACACACTCACTGTGCCGGACTGTCGACTTATGTGGGGGAGGCACCCCAATGCCGCGTATAAACTTAACTCACTTTGTGTAGCGGGTTGTACTCTTCGTGTGATGCGTATGAAGATGTCGATGCTTGGGTCTTGACTGGCAGACCATGGGTCCCAAGTGAATATACTTCATTTGGTAGGCCAGTGATAGGCCACTCGATCGATCCGGTCAAGAGTGGCCTGATACTTGTGACTTTAGGGACAGCAAGCTCTCTGATCTTATCCTAGCTGTCTTAGGGATGTTTACCGCTTGGTCTTTGCTGATTTCCTAACCGTGAGAAAGAAAGATCGCTTCCGATAGCGGGACTTGGTGGGGGTTGCTACTCGACGAGCCCACATGTCAATGAACTTCCTGAGGTTCTGTTTGCACTTGTGTTCTGCTGCGCGACTATCTTCAACGGAGGGAGCAAAATATATCCCGTTCTTAGAATAGGTGGGCAGACTTGCCAAATTGAAGCTGACCACGATGAAGGGGTGCCACGTGGATTGCAAATTGAGTAGTATTTGATATAATTCTATTTTTTATGCTTCTTACTTTGCCTTTGCTTAAAACCCTGTCTTTCCATGTTGATTGATCAAAAGTTCATTGAAGAGGAACTGAGATCCATCGATGAGAGACCAAGGTCAGCCGACGAACAACTGAGGTCTATTTTGAGAAATCGGGGTCCACTGATGATAGACTTGGGTTTACCTTCAAGGGACCGGGCTTCGAGTAGAATCCGTGATCACCTGTTTTAGACCACTTGGCTGATACACTAGCAACGGTCTCTTCCTTGAGTGGTCCTGCGAGCTCCTTCCTCTTGGGGTTCAAACGGGTCTCGTCGGGTGGCTCCTCGTCCTTTACTCACGATAAACTTCGAGTCCGTCGTTTCAATTGAGCTCTTCACCACATCTATATCGGCGTATAACATACTCAGAGATAATCACGCAAAATCACAATTTTGTCATCGTATACTTGGCCGAGATCCTTTGGCTCTTGCGATCGTGCCCACTCGCTCGAGCTGGCGTCATCAGACAGCAGTCAATTTGCTTCTTCGACCTAAGAGCATACAAGTTTGGCTGCTTGCGCATGAGCAAGACTAACAACCTGGTCGATTGAATCTATGACAACGCTCTTCTACGACAAGAAGTCGCGCAAATTGCCACCCGAGTAATAGTACCTATCCTTGATATTGTTTTCCGCCCATTGAAAATGTGCCTCAATAAATCTCAACTCCAGCTTGAACCAAAATGACACTAGACATCGCCTGAGCATAGTACCATCGTCATTTTTCGCTGGATACTGGCCACACGCGGCGAGTAATCGGAACAATGCTAGCGCTGCAAAGTTGTCGACAATGGCCTTGTGCATGAGAGCATCTAGGCACAATGCAAAATCTGGGCCACGCAATTCATCAAGATCACTCAAGGTCACCGATTTCCTTCGCCAATATTGCTTGTTCTTGCCGTCCAGCTATAGCATGAAGAATCCTTTCCTTTTCGGCTTCCGAAACAGGACGACACGTTGCTGCTGACGAAATGCCATGTAGAGCGCAAACTACACGACCAGCATGCTCTTTTCAACACTAGGCGTCCACAAACACAGTGCTGAGCTTCTTTTTCATATGATCGTAAAATTTCTGGATGATTTTTTGCGTTTCCTTTCGAGCATAGGATTACGCGGGAAAGTCCGGCTCGACGTGGTGATTGTCGAGAGCGATGTCATCAATTTGCCACCTGTCAATATTCAAGGTGGCTGCAGTTGACTTCATTCTCTCGGCCTCAATGACAGTCAATGATCTGGTCATCTTGCGTGCACATTCCTCATCCCATTGATGCTGATCTACTTTTGGAGCCCCCACCAGCACGTGAATTTCCTTCGTTTTATGTTCTGGCATACCCTCGAGAACCTCCTTGAGGCCAAAATTCCATCAAGCTCATTGTCTTTGTGTGTGAGCGCTTCGATTAGAGCAGTCTTTCCCCTTTCTCGAGCTGCTTCACATCATCTGTGCTTAGTTCGAGCCGCGTGTCCTCGCCATTCCTGGCAAAGAACAGTTGCAGCTTGATCGCAGCATGTCACCCTTCTACTTCTGTAATGGGTCTTAACCAGCCATTACATGAAGGCGGATCTGTTTGCCAGATCATGTGTGTCACACACCACCTACAGCGTGCATTGTAGAGGCAAAAGTTAAAGGGAGTACGGTACAACAGGTCCCTGCATGCACGTGTGACATCATCTGATGACGTCACAAAGGTTCTCTGTACTAATCAGTGCAGAATGATGGCTCCTGCTTTGGGGAACCTCGCTCGTTACGCACGCGGTGTGTCACTGCGGGTTGAAGTGATGATGCGAGCCAATCACTTCACAGGGGATTTTCCACAGTACTTCAAGTTCAAGTTCTCTAGGTTGAACCTCGAGTGTACGCAAGGTTCTATATATCAGTAAAGTGAGCTTTATCTTTGCATGTGTAGGTTTTATTTAAAAAAAACTCTAGGAGCCCTTGAGGCTAATTAGTAGTAGCGACGGGAGCCATAACAGCCTTTTGATTCAGTTGCAAATTTACCATCAAGTGTACAAGTCTTCTTCCCTCCAAGTCGGGAGCGCTTCCTCCAGACGCACAAGCGTGTGTGCCGTGTTTGAGGGACTGTTGTGAACAGCGCCTATTTACAGCTTCTCCGTGATTTTTTCCTTCAAATCGTCCACCAACTTACTCGCATCGATCTTTATGGAGAAGACGTTTTCCTGCACACCTACCAGCGCACAAAGCAGCGTCAGCATGTTTTGAGAATTATTTAAATGGAAAATCAACGTTCACTTCAAGTTTCGAGTCAATTCACCAATTGGTTTAGAAACCCATGGGTGTGATCTCAATTGTGGAAGTGTGATGCGTAAGCGAGGATTCCTTTCCATGAGCTGAGTCGAACAAGTTCAAGTGGTAAGACTAGCGGGTCTTTTCGAATTGAAGTCATGGAGTCGAACGGCAGTCTATCACACAGCAGCACAAACATAGTCACTCCCAACGCCCATATATTCACCTGAAAGGGATCGCATTCTAGCACAAGAAAATAGTACATTTTTCCGTATTACGAGGTCTCGCGGCAGCTGTATCACCTGCGTTGACTGAGACGGAAGATTCGTCCTCATTTATATAGACAACGCCAAAGTCAGCGAGCTCGTACTGATCATCGGTTAGCAGAATGTTCTCGGGCTTGATGTTGCGATGGCAAATGTGATTACAATGCACTAGGTAGTGAAACACACATTCAAGCCAGCACAAGCTAACATTCATTGAGGACAGGGAGAGCAAGAATACCCCTTCAGACGTACAGAAATGAAGTGCACCTACGACACCACGCAAGCACTCGCGCACAGCATCTTTGCTCAAGATCTCTCCTGGAGTATCGCGGGCTGAATAGCAAATGTTTTGTCGTTCCAGTACATGATCTGACCTCCGTGAATCTGCTCAAGTACAAAAAAGAGTATATCATCGGCCGGACTGTCAGTCACCTCGTACAACCTCACGAGATTTGAATGCGCTAGCTTTTTCATGATATCCACGTCCTTTTTGAGCTTTCTGGAAGACGCAGCCGAGTTGGTTGATCGATTTTCTAAGGGCAGGCGAGATACAACAAGTCTGGAGACCTGAAAAGTGTTAGAAAGCTCGAGTTTCCCCTCGACGCGCTTGTACTCGCGTTTACGCTTTATAATGAGCTTGTTGATGACCTCAAGTGCCTGTGAAACAAAAAACGACCTCTTGTCACGAGCCTGGGTACATGCTGGTCCGGACTTCCGGCACTCACAAATTCAGTCCCCACGTCATTTTGGCAGTGATAACCCTTGGAAAATGTGCCGTTGCGCCAAGCAAGTCGACGATTTTGTAATTGCTCACATAGCTAACGACGCCTGTAGAATCCACCTGTACATCGGTTTGGTCACGTTCATAGTTTGTGCACAAACCAGTCATTTCATTCACGCAAACACTGATGAGCCAATACCCATTTCGTATTTCGACGCTATAAGGAGCGACGAGCACTGACACCGATTTTTAAAGTCCGTAAACCTTAGCAATTTCCAAGACTACTACATCTGAGACTGATATCAACAGGTTGTTGTATATATGTACATACGTCGAAGCGTTTACTACCCGTCAGTGATGGCGAGAACTGGCGAGTTGAGCTCGAGTTTTCTGACAATCCTTCCACAGCTTGCCTGCCCTCGACGTCTTGGTCCATTCCAGTTTTCGCGGTCTACTGCGCATTGCACTCCAATCTCCACCGTTTCAACACAACAAGAAGCCATGAACATCGTTTCCACTATTGCTGCTGCTGTTATCGCAATTGGAGGACTACAGCTGGAGTCTCCCCTGCGTATAAGTATCACCAAAGTCATTCCATGAAAATCGATAGACGGTGATGCGCCACGCCTTTATTGCCACGTGGTTCGAAGCCACACGTTCAAAGTGGTTTGCTTACATCTCGTCAAAGAGGCTCATGATCTTGACGACATATATCTAGCCAGTCTAGTTCGAGCAATTAGAATGCTTTCAAGAACATCAAGGGGCACGTGAGCGTCGCGTGTAGGCTCGACTGGATGTGTCGTGATCTTCTTCTCGTAGACGCGATCCACGCAGCGCTCGTGCGATGAAATACAGCATCACATCAACTTAACATGCATCCATATGTGATCCTAAGACCGAGACATCTTTGAGTTGTATTAGACCTTTTTTAGCGAAGCATACGAGAAAGGTTTGAATCTCATTAATACTCAAAGCGTACAAGACCTTCGTGAGCAAATGATCATCAATGCTGGCGTGATGATGCACGAGCACTAGATCAAACACCTTCAAGTCTACGTATAGATCACGTATGGGGCAAGCGGTCTGATCAAGAAGCAAATGAAAGATAGGAGAAACCTCGTGAAAGTAATCATGCACTAGCACAGACGCAACGGATGAGACCGATGTGCTGTAGATTTGAGACGTTCAGACACTGACGGTACCAAGCTACCCGACCACACGATGCTGTGGGCCACCCATGTTTCGGACAATAGTGTGGTGTTGTACGTTCGACTGCTTTGGGAAACTTCAGAGCGCGGTCGAGATGTACGTGCCAAATGTCGTCATTGAAGTAGATCCTGGTATACATGCGATGTGTACTGCTGAAAAGAAGTCCTATATTCTCAGCAAAAGAGACAGCGACGTCGATCGTGGCATCGACAATGCCGTGAAACGAAGCGAGAAAATGAAGTTGACCCACGCAACTACCGTCATAAGGCCAAGTTGAATTGATGGCACGAAAGACAAAGGAAAGAGCGTTGAGAGTACGAGAAGATCATTGCAGGAATGACTCTTGTTTACGGCTGATCCTAAGAATCCTGCAAAGTGCGTCGGACTGAATGGACCTTCGCTTGTTATTAAAAGTTCAGACCGTTGCGCTTAAAGAAATTAATATAGTGAGCCTAGCTCTGAAAGTTAATATTAGGTCTACTCTATCGCCATATGTTAAGTCCATGGTGTCGCCTTTATCGCCATATATTAAGGCCATGAAGGCGACACCAGGACATCGCGACGGCGCTCATGCCGCGACTTCTGTCCTAACGAATCGGTCTCTCTTCCGTCTCATCATGGACTTTATCGATGGTGTTCCAGGTTCTGTCATGTCGCTGGTTATCGACTTTCAGCGAGTCCATCGTGGTGTTCCATGGTCTTCTTCTGGTGCATTACCACGCGCAGCAATTCAACGTGGAGACTTGGAAACACTCCGTCATTTAAAGACCTTGTCAAGCACCAAGAGGTTTCAATCATGTCCAGAGCTCTCCTTCGATGGCGCTGCTCGCTGTGCCATTCAATTCGGACGCTTTGAGATTGTCAAGTACTTGGCACATACTGGAATGCTTGCAGGGGACAAAAGTGAAGAAACCGAGTCCTTAACAAGTCGCACCATGGGGAATACCTTATTAGGATGGGCCGTCAAGTACTCGGAAGTGCTCGATTCGTCGTCTGAGCTGGAAATTGTGCAATGGGTGGCTGAGAATTACTCGCGCTCGGCCTTAAGGAACGTCACAGCCGAAGATCTGAGTCGAGCGAGCGTCTCAGTCCTAATCTTCCTAAGAGCCAAAGGCTTGGCTTCCAATGGCTTGGAAGACCCGAGATTGGTGGATTTAGTGGCGACCATGGGGAAGATGGACACGTTGCAATTTTTACTCGAGAGAGAGGACGGAAGAAGAGCAGCAACGACCAAGTGCACGTGGGACGCCATGGACGGTGCTGCAGCCAATGGACATTTGGAAATTGTGCAGTATTTACACCGGGAAAGGACCGAAGGGTGCAGTGCAAGTGCCATGGACGGCGCTGCTCGAAATGGCCACATGCAAGTTGTGCAGTTCTTGCACACCCAACGGACGGAAGGCTGTACAATGGCTGCTATGGATGGCGCTGCACACAATGGACATCTGGACATGGTGCAATTTCTCCATTATAACCGGAACGAAGGCTGTTCGAGTGCGGCAATGGATGGCGCGGCCGCGGGAGGATTTCTCGACGTGGTGCAGTTTCTTCATGCAAATCGCATGGAAGGATGCACGACGCACGCCATGGATCGAGCCGCTCGAAGCGGTCATTTGGACGTGGTGCGGTTTCTGCATGACGAGCGGGAAGAAGGCTGTACGACCGATGCCATGGATGGGGCTGCACTTGTGGGTAGTTTGGCCGTCATTGAGTTTCTCCATGACCACCGAGACGAAGGATGTACGACACGAGCACTGGATGGTGCGGCCTGGAGAGGACATTTCGACGTTGTTCAGTTTTTAGTGGCAAACCGATCGGAAGGCTGCACTTTCAAAGCCTTGGATACGGCGTGTCAAAATGGGTATTTCGAGATTGTACGCTTCCTCCATGAACAAACCAGTGCAGCGTGTACGACCAGTGCTATGGACACTGCTGCAGGTGGAGGATATCTTGAAATTGTCAAGTACTTGCATGAGAATCGAGTGGAAGGATGTACAAAGGACGCCATGACGAATGCGGCGATCAACGGCCATGCGGCGATTGTTTGTTATCTTGGAGAACATCGACACGAAGGCTCCCATGAATTTGCACTCGAGCGCACTGCTGCACAAGGACATGTCGAGTGTGTCGATGCCTTGATTCGCTACTCAATCCACGGCTGTCTTTTTGAAGCACGTTGTGCTGCTCTTCAGGCTGGTTATCCTCGTGTGGTATCGCTCCTATCGGCGTGGATGAATCCTGACGTCCGCGTGTGCTCCTCAAAGTTCTATCACGTTCGTCCAGGTCCTAGATGGTGTCAAAAGCAGCCAAACTCGGAACGTTTGCTGACCAAAGCTTCGTTGGAAGTAGTGAATGAAGCCATGATGGAGCAGCCTCCAAGTTATTCGAATCCCTCGAGATGGTGGTGGTGGTTCTCATGGTCCTAGATCCATGTCGAGCTCTCTGAAGCCTGTGGATACTTCAACCATTGCTGCAGTCGACTCATGTGTGTCTTTATCCTATCGAAGTAGCTGGTTAACGCACGGCACCTTAGTCAAAGGACGGTCCTCCGTGTGCTTTCCCTTCATCGGTCTCAACGTAGCTCGCTGGTCGAAGAGATCCGCTCTCTCTTCTACTTGCACTTGTCGACGGTGCGCTTTTGCCCCCCGTTCCATCGGGTTCAATGAACTCGACAAGATACGTGTCCATCATGGGAACATTGGTAAAGTTGATCTTACCATGCGACGTACAGCGAATGTCAATCATATCCTTGACAACGTCCTGGACAATGGGACTCACTAGGATTTTCTCGGGAACGCCATTGGATTCCAGTTCATTGGCTGTGAGGGCATCGGGTCCCCACATGTCGTAGCGCAATGTGGTTGTACCAATGACGCCCCCAATGATGTTGCCAATATGAATGCCAATTCGCATCTGCAATCTCTCGCCAGTGTTGGGGTCTTGGACTTTGCGGACTTCCTTGTGCATATCGTGAGCCATTGCAATCAAATCACGAATGTGACTGCGTAAATGCATTTGATGCTTGTGTTTCAAGGTACTGCGTCGTAGAAACGGTAAGCGCGACTTTGCGTTGGAAGTCGGTGGCGTGCCGTTGCTATCTCCCATGGCCTCGCTCTTTTGATCCAAGGGAAGGACCCGATTGCTAGCAAGACGAACTAACGTGGACGAGAGTCCTCCACTTGTAGCAACCGACATGCTTGCATCAACGTTCGACATATCGGCTGTACTCGCCGAACTAGTGACGAGACCCCGTCCAAGACTCATGTCCACGTACGGCAGCCCTGACACAATCACGTAGGCGTCGCCAATGGTCTGCATCTTGAACACTCCGTGTTTCTCAGTCAATTTATCAAAGGCACAAAAGAGCGACGCCAAGATATTGACAACCTGGGCAGTGGCAGCTTGGGAAGCAATGGATGTAAAGCCTTTGATGTCGGAAAACAAAATGCCCACTTGTTGATGCTGATCGCAGACCATTTCGCCCTCTTTTAGTCGCATGACTACAGCAGCAGGTAACATTTGGTACAGGAGACGATCAGCATTCATCGTTTCCAACTGGGTGCGTGTCTTGAGCCAGATTTGACGCCGTGTAAAGAACTCGACACTCTGAGACGCAATGATGTTTGCCACGACGGAAAAGTACGTGAGGACAATGGGATAACTCGTCTTGAACTTGGAATTGAACTTGGCCGCGTCCTGGCCGTATCGCTGCAGACACACGAGGGTGGTCGATGAGACCATTGTCAAAGCGATGACGTTAAAGATGACGACATGGCGGTACAAGATGGACCTGCCATTCGAGACAACAAACATGGCCAAGACTGTGTCCAAGCACAGGTTGACATAGCGCGTGGATGTGTCAATGTCGGCATTGTAGTTGAGGCCCCAGAGAAGCGACTGAGCAAGTGTGAAGACGAGAAGTCCAACGAGATACACGCCCAGGAGCACATTCCGAAGCTCTGGTTCCGAGTAATAGACAAGTTCCTGACGCACCCGTCGTGCTACGAGTATGGCAACAACGGCAAAGGGGCTTCGAAAGAACAAGATGATGACGTACATGGTAAGGGAAATGCTTTTCTGGGCTTCGTAGGGACTATAGACCGAGAGGACTTCAACGCAGAGGTCACGGATGCACGTGAAGAAAGCATAGGCGGCCAACGAGAGCAGCGTCGAGCGTGCGCCTTCCACGCGGTCGGACAGAGTATTTTCACGGTATTTGTTCTCCATCTCGTCGTCCTTGAAGCACAAATTGAGCAATCGAATCTCCGTCAGCATATGCTGCTCGACGCTTTCACTCGTGTGTGCTCCTCCCCACGATGCAAGGTCCGGCAAGGTTCCGAGTATCATTCGAATGGGGTCATACTTTGCCCAGCGCTGTCTTGCCGAGTGAAGGATGCGATTCCGCGTAGCAACGAGGAAATCCTGTTCAAAGGGCCGACGGATGTTGAGCACCGACGACGACATGAAGACCGAGTGGCGCTTGAAAACGTATTCCAACTGGCCGCCACAGGCCAATTGGGCAACGTCGGACAAAGGTTCACCGACCAAGTAGGCTGTCATACTTCCCTTTCCTTTGACGTCAATCTGTCGTTCGGTAAAGACGAAATGACCGGCAAGTTTCTTGTACGTGACGTGAGAGATTTGACAGCGACCAGTGACTCCTGTGGACTGCATGCGTGAGGCCGTGTTGACAGTGTCCCCAAACAAGGAGAACTGCTGCTTTTTCATCCCTACGAGGCCACTCACTACCCGACCGGAATGAATGCCAATCCGTAATTTGATACCATTGCCGTTCGACGCACTACATTTGTCCAGGCACGTGAGGATATCCAAGGCCATGGACACGGCACGAAGGGCGGCTTCGCGGCCTTGATCTTTGCCTTGTAACCCAGCACAAGCCATGTACGTTTTCCCCACTGTTTCCATCTTCCGTACGCCGTGTTTCTGACAAATTTGATCCAATAGCGAGTACACGCGATCGAGGAGCGAGACCACTTCAGTGGGGCTGAAGCGCGTCACGAACGACGCAAAGTCGGCAATATCACAAAAGAGAATCGTCACGTCTTGCTCGTCTTCGCTTATCAAGGTATCGCCCTTTTGCATGCGTTGAACAATGTGCTCAGGGAGCATGTTCTTGAGAATTTGCATCGATCGTTTCTGTTCAATGAGGAGTGACCGACTTTGAAGAAAGTCACGGCGCATGGTGATCTGAAGGGAATAGCAGGCGTAGGCTCCAAACGTAATGACAAACATCAAGTAGAAGGCAAAGAGCATGCGGTCTGAGAGCACGACACCGTTGCTGTAGTTCATGGACCCCAAGCGGTCTGTGAGCATGTAGAAGGCAAAATTGTACAAGGAGAGCAGCAAAGCGTAGAGAAACTTGACGCGAATGACCACAAAGAGACCCACGGGATAAAGTGCTGCAGCAAACTTGCCCGTGTCAGAAATTGTGAGTGTGAGGACCATACCCACCACGCAATAAGGCAGGAGGATGGCGATCTGGTAGTGTTGAACAAAGAACTTGGTACGAACAAAGCGCATGAAGAGCAAGTCACAGACAAAGTAGCCCACGCGGATCCAAATGTATGACGATTCATGTTCCCAGAGCAGTTCGTAGGCTGCATATAGGGGAATCATAAAGGCCATGACCTTCAGACACAGGATGACACGACTACGCTCCCGAAATGCAAACATGACTTCATACTCGGTTTCAAGGCGTTGATGTTCTTCGCCCATGAATTCCAGTGTCAAGGGATGAATTGGTGGCTGGACACGCAAAGCTCGTGCACTATGAATGTCGTCTTCCTGCATGAACGCGTCCGGGTGGCCAATTTCCTGAGCCAATTCACGCTGGATCGAGACAAGTTGTTTGGACAATTCATCGTGCTCGGAAGGTTGTTCATCAAAGTCGCAGAATTGTTGACGCCATTCACCTTGGAGAAGCGCTGACGGTAAATCGCCTTTATCGGAGCGTGGACTGCCTCCTCCTTCATCGGATCGATAGGATGAAGTACGAATCAACTTTGTAGCACGGACACTTTCATCGAGGGACGTCTCGGCATTGCTTACAGGTTGGACGATAAAATCACTCAGTCCACTGTCAATCTCGAGGATAATGTCGTTGCTTGAAGGCAAGTACATTTTCCTCAAGTACATGATTGCCAAGTCAGCGCAAAGACATGTGACGACCGTGAAGAAGAGAAGCGTCCAGAACAAGAGTTCCGAGAAAAGAATCTGGGCAAGTCCGAGAAAATCCCGAAAAACATCAAATGTTGGAAACAGACGATAGGCTTGTGAGTAGATGAGTACAAACAAAATGTAGGCAACAAAGCCTCCCACTAGAGACAGATAGTGCGCTCGAGTCCAGCGATACAAGCACTGCATGTGAAGACAAGCTTTTAACGTCACAACCACGATCAAAGCTCCGTAGACAGCAATGCCGTCCGGAAACAGACCATTGACATGGCCGTGCTTGGACGAAACTCCGTTCATTGTTTTCAAGACCAAGAAAAAGACCAAGAGCGAGTGAAACAGGGCACTTGCGATCCACGAATTGAGTCTTTGGAGACTCAATTCACTTTTATGGAGCGCACTTCGATAGACAAATGGAAAACGAAGTACGGCACTCTCTCGAATGTCTTCGTCGGTGATGCCAAGTACAAAGAGAGGTAAGACCGTATAGAGAACGTTCCATCCGACCATCAAGTACGATTCGTACAAGGTTTGACCCGAGAAATTGTTGTAAAAGGAATACAAGAACAACGTCATGATCAACGCCACGTTCTTGTAGAAGGAAAACAAGATCACGCGAGCCACTCGCTGATGGTTCCAACGTCCGTGCACCAGTAAAAGCCGCGAGAGATGACAAAACGTGACAATGGCAAAATCTGCCGCACGGACGGCTTGCATTCCTTCATGGCCGTAGATTCCAATCCCTACGTGAGCCTCTTGAATCATACTGACGTCATTGCCGCCATCGCCTACAGCAAGAGTAAGGGGGGAACCTGGAGCGGTTTTCATCAAACGCACGACTTGACTCTTTTGCATGGGACTGAGACGACAAGCAACTACCGTTCGACACTGCGATGCAAGCTCGAGAAACAATTCATGAGCCAAACGAACGGTGCCATTGGCGTCCATGATTGAGGAACGGTTCAAACCAGGTCGTGTGTTTGAGCTATGGCGAGCATTTGGAGCTGCTTGAGATGGCAAAGTGCCGATAGATTTCGAAGACGTCGAGCCACTGAGACGCAAATCGCGATCGTGCCGTACACCGTCAAGATTTGCGCTGTGGAAGGACGTAGCGGAGTTACTTGGTTTATTTGAACGTCGAGTAGTGTGGTAAGTGGCGTTTCTATCTGAGAATTGCGTCTTGACTTCACTGGAAAGTGGTGCATCGGCAAGCAAATGTTCCAACGCTTCACCATTGATAACGAGCGAAACATCTTGCGAAGCTACTCCAGGGACCCACATGCCTTCGCGCTTGAGTTTTCGTCGAGTTTTAGCAATTTCCTCGAGACAATCTTGCTTGGTCTTTCCCTTGATGACAGCAATTTTACTCTTTGGACCGATGAGGCCACACATGTGCGCGACGGAGAGTGCTGTTTCGTCCTTATCTCCTGTAAGCATCCAAATGTTGATGCCGCCAAGGGATAGCTGTGATATGCACTCTTTGACGCCAACCTGAAGCAAATCCTCGACTCCTGTAGCACCCAAGAGTTTCATGGATTGCTCAATTTGTTTGGCCACTTCGACACATTGTTGCTCTCGGTTGGATAAAGCCTTCTTTGCTGCATCAAAGTCGCTTTTCCACGCAAGATACTCAGCTCTCGACAGCGTACGGTAGCCCAGTAACAAGGTGCGTAATGCCATTGCCGCAAAGTAGTGCACATGCAGCGCAAGATTGTTCACATCTTTGTCCTTCTTGGCATTGGCAAACATGACGGTATCGGCACCTTTAGAAAAGACGAGGATATCGTCGTCTTTGGGTTCAAAGTCTCGACCCAAGACCTCGACATTTTCATCCAAAGAAGGCTTCGTGACTTGTGCTAGTGGATCCATGGCTTTATCTCTAAGTAGCCTCTTTACAACAACGGACATGCACTTCCTCGTACTATCGAATTCATTCAATGCCAGTAGTTGATACGACTCGAGTTGACCAAACAAGCGAATCTGAATCACGTCTCCATCCCGTCGTTCATAGATACAATCAAATTCCAACGCAGCATTCAAGAGAGCAACTTCATCCGGTGAAGAACCAAAAAACTTTCGATCACCTTTGAGAAACGGAAAAGCGTCCATAGCTTCACTTGATGCATGACTTGCCACGAAGTTGGTGCCGTCATTCGGTTCTTCACCTTGTCCATGTCCTTGTCCATTTTCTAGTGGCGTTCGACGTGAAGCTCGGTGTCCATCCTTTCCACTTGCTTCGTCAATGGCCAGTGAAGCAGAATGACAGAGCAGTAGACAGCGAAAGAACGGCCGCGCTAGCTCCACGGCCTGCACCTCTTTCCCTGTAAACCGTGACGGATTTTCGACAAACTTCATCATCTGCGAGTAACATCGCACATCCTTTTCCGTGATCGAGCCAAGGTGAAAGTTGCGTCTTCCATCGCCACTTCCCTCTCGGTTTCCACTCTTTATGCCTGCAGCAACCAAATCCAATTCATGCATAAGATCGGTACCTCGATTCACCTCATCGCAATTGGCTTGCACTGCCTGTCGAAGGCGCATGTTGGACCCATCAAAGATTATGCCACCAATGCTGCAGACTTTAAAGAGCATTTGGTTCTTCGTCAATGTCCCTGTCTTGTCACTGAAAATGTATTTGATCTGGCCGAGGTCTTCATTCACGTTTGAAGTGCGTGCAGTGACCCCACGACCAGTGCTTGAGCACCGCATCTTAGGATCATTCTCAATTCGACGCGCTTGGTACCATTTGATCGCTTCGAGACTCACGTAGAGAGAGATGGGCACCACGTTATTGTACAGGATGAGATACGTGATCCAAGCTTCGAGAAAGTAGGCCGGGTTTGACTTGCTTTCACAGCCATGCATTGCCATAAACGATGGTTTCTTTCGCGCTCGTGCTGCTAGTAACACTGCGCGAATGGAACTAAAGCAGCAGATGCAGAAAAGCATAAAGAAAACGAGAAAGATGCAGCGATTTGTAATACGATCCAAGCGACTGAACTTGGATGGAATGGCCTTCATGTTCCGCAAGAGTTTCGTGTCATTGCCACCGCCAACAACGACCCCAATGACCCATTTCGTATTGCAAAGTTTGGTTCCTCGCAGTAGCACATTTTCAATCGTAATGGGAAGTTCGTCCACATCGTGATGCAGTTCGTGGCTCTCGCGTGAAAGATGTGCCGTTGAGGATGTAGGAGCTTCACTACACACCTGCGCATTGGTACAAGTGAGGCGCATGATGCCATCAAAGCTGTACAATCGTTTATTTGGGGCTTCACAATGAACTTCACCCTGAAAAACGTCGCCAAAGTCGGTAACTTCCTTTGGCACTAGACGATTCCACTTGATACAGTGCCGCACTTTGAGATTCGATTCGCCATCAAGACTCGCTGTCTCGCACATGGCCTCGCCCGTCTCGTGGCTCGAAAACAAGAGCACAATGTCCGCTGCTACCTGCTCCTGATCGTGAATTTTAATGACATGACCGACCCGCAAGTTTTTCCAAAACAGTGGTCGAAACTTGCCCCCCTGGCCTCGACTTTCCTTCCTCTTGCGACCGCCTGCTTCCATCATGTCGTGGAGTGTTTCGACCTTTGCGTGATTAACCGTCCAATCCTGTCGATGTCGAGCACGATCTTCGTACCCTTCTTTGATCATCGTTGCCGTCAATACGAGCGCCAAGGGTCCAATCGTTGAATACTCGTTCGTAGGCGATAGCTCGGTGCACAATTGAAGGAGCGAGATGATGAGAAAGTAAAAGTTGGCCACGCGACGAAATTGTTCAAACAAAGACTTTGGAAGAAAATTGAGCGCAGTGTACTTGGACGAACGGACACTGTTGGTACAGTATGGGTCTGCATGATGTTCTTTCGTCATACGTGCAGCATAGTCCATCGTGCGTCGAACGTCATTGACAAATACCAAGCGACTTTTACGACATGTGTCGACGTCGTTTCCATGATGGGGACTACTTGAGTTGCGAGAGTCGTCATGGACTTGATTTCGATGACACAGTCGAGCAAACCATCCGACTTTACCGTATAAAGACGTGGTGCTGCGTGGTGGCATTACGATCGTGTCTGCCGAAGAAATGACATTGAGTTTGGAAGGGACGACATTACCAGTACTGCTACTTTTCGGGGATAGAGCCATATGAGGTGCTAAGGGATCAGGTATGAAAGCACTACGTTCATGCATTAGATTGAGTCACGAGATACGACTCAGCTTATGAAGCAAGGAATAATGCTTAGGACGATAACAGGGAGAGCGCAAGTATGGGGATAGTCGGCCGTTTAATACACGTCCAATATTTTTAGGTCCAGGACCACCTGGTAAAGAAACGCCCTTTTGAGGTGAAAGTTGCGATGCGGCTCTAGGATGGGCACGCGCTCGTGGACTCCTTGCTAAGGAAGCGACTGATCTTCTTATGGACGACGTATCTGATAGTCCTAAGTCGCAGATTGTGCGCACTTCAACAAGTACTGGATGATGTCCACCACACCACGAAGTCCTTATGTCACCCATGTCGCTCTTCCCTCGTCAAGACACTTCATCGCCTGCACTGCTCGTCTTGGCCCAGAATGATCTTTTGCGCAACATTTGCGACTTCATGAGCGGTGTCCCGTTCTTAGTGGGTGCGTTTGCTACTCGTGAGGCAGCACGAGTCGTGAGAGAGCGCAGACATCGCGCGACTCCAGTCACTTCACTGTACCCACGACCGCGCGGGTATTTGCCCCAGTTGGCGGTCATCCGAGACGATATCTGCATGTTAAAGCTACTGTATGACGTCTCACAGCTTTCCGAACACCGGCACAATCCTCGTCTTGAGTTCTACGAGGTTGTACGCTGTGCCATCGTATTCAATCGACTTCAGGTGCTGCGATGGATTGGAGAATACTGCAACTTGGCCAATTATCACTTTGAAGGCAATTTGCTCAACTACTCGATTCAGTATAGCGGAAATTTAGCGATCATGGACTGGCTACACGATCATGTGCCGCCGCGATATGTAGCCATCCAGCCATGGCAAATATGCTTTGCTGCATCACAAGGCAACCTCATTGCTATTCGGTGGCTCCATGAACACGACTATGACGGGTTTTCACCTGGAGTGATGGATTCAGCCGCTATTGCAGGACATTTGGATATTGTGCAATATCTACATGAACATCGGACCGAGGGGTGCACGTACGAAGCCATGGACATGGCTGCAGCTAACGGACATTTGGAGGTTGTGCGCTTCTTGCATGACAATCGCTCAGAGGGATGCACGACGGTGGCAATGGGCTGCGCAGCGAGCTTCGGCCATGACGAAGTCGTCGAATTCTTGGCCAAAAACCGTACGGAAGGACCTCATTCACGAGCGTTGGAAGACGCAGCCAAGAACGGCCATTTCAAGTGTGTGCAGCTATTGTGTCGGTATTCCAGCCAAGGCTGCTTGTTCCAAGCACGCAAGAAAGCTGCCAAGATGAAACATTATGACATTGTCAAGTATCTGTCGAGCATCACAAAAGACAAGGTCTGGAGTTGCAATCTTGGACGACATGAAGGCGACGGTCCGCGACGATGCCAGGAGAACGAGTACGCGATGGTGCTGCAGCGAAATGTGTCACGAATGCCCCGCAGAAAAGATCGGAAGGGTGAGAGAGGTCTGTTCTTGCGAGTTCTTGGCAAGGCCAAGGAGCACACGACAGTAAGACGTGAGTAGATGGGTAAAGTGTTAATGATATACGAATGTAGTGGTCCGTACGCATTATACAAGATACTTTGCATTGTGACCAATCGCGTGCCTCAAGTTGAGAATGTAGCCAATCAGAGCCACGCAAGTGCAAAATGGCACAACAAGGCGAATGGACTTCGAAGCGCTCTTCCCGTCACTTGTGCCTCAGGACGACCAAGACTTGGACTCTGTCGACATCAGCGTCGATGATATCATGCTACCTCCACTAGAGAAGGCTGTGGACGAAGGTATCCACCGTGCGCTGCAGCTCTGGAATGCAGGCGACTCAGCATTGACCGACAAAGCGCTGCCGTATTCCGAGCGAGTCAAAAAGTACCAACGTATTGCTGCTTTAGTGCTACAATCCGATGGAGTACTTAATGCTACAGACGAAGGAGTGGAAGAGGAGGACGTATCTACTGAATCCGAAGAAGAAGAGTCGGCAACGATGGATAGAGCTGCAATGGTGGCCAAGGAGAAAGCAGCGACTGCTGCTTTGAATCGAGAGAAGAGAGAACGCAGGAAACTACAAAAAGAAATGGAGGAGGAGCGAGTACGAATCGAGGCGGCGGTTAAAGAGCTGGCGGATATCGACGAGTTGAGAGCCGAAAGAATGCCGAGTGAACGACTGCAGACGTTCGTCGAGACGTTCAAGATCAAGAAGCGGCGATTAGCGCAGAAGAGGTCGGCTGCAGATACAGTCACGGCCATGAGCTATGAATTTGCACGACCAATGCTGGATGTGCATGAGCAGGAGAAGACGAAGCAAAAGATAGAGAAGGTCAAGGCTGAGGACGCTGTAACGGACAAGGATTTGATCCTGTGGTTTGACGTGCTGCACCCGAGCAAGACCCCATCAAAGACGCAGTCGTTCCTTGTGCGAAGGTCGCAACGGATTTCGGAGCTTGTGGACCTCATTGCGTGTGCTAATGACGAACGGCTTGGCGTGCACGCGAAAGCGTCAAAGCTCGTCTACTTTAGTCAAAAGTTTTTCGCGGATCGACGCGTTCCAGGAACTGTGGACTACTCGGAGCAGATTGTTCGCTGGATTCAAGCAGACCCAGCGCGCCAAGACAAATTTGGCGCGTTTCCTGATGGTGGTCACATAGCGGACAGTCTTCACTTGTCAACTTTTGCGGACCTGAAACTGCATGTTGATGTGCCGGGGGTGTATATTCATCAAGGAGAGTGCGAACATTTGCTGCGGCTTCGAGATGCACGTTTACCGCATGAGCTGGACTCGCCAAAAGCTGATGGTGTGTTTCCGTTGCGACTGCCCAATGCATTGGGTCACACGCTTCGGAACTGTTTGATCTGTCAACACTATAGCGCCAAGTATGTGTGCTATGGCGACCGTCTCGCAGTGGTAGACCCCATGTTCTTTTGCGACCGCTGCTACCGTACTGCCCACTACGATGCAAACGGAAACCTGCTCTATAACGACTTCATGAGCTTCCCTTTCATTCAGGACTAGCTGGTATGACTCGGTAGTAGCTTGCTTTCACGAAATCCATAATTTAAGTGACCCGACCCAACGCATCTACATTCCTACAAACCTCTGTCAACCCAGAAAAAAATGAGCTTCGTTACGGGAACTTGTCGTGCGCGCCATAGTCGTTGTTGGCAGTGCGTGAAGCCTTGGAAAATTTGGTCAGTGCCAATACCCCGAGGCTGCAGGAGGCACTCACCACGAACATCATGTCGAAATACCGGTGGAACACATTGAACTCAATTTCACCCAGCACTTCGTCGATTCGCTGACTGTATGAGGCACAAAAGCGCATGAAAGACACGGTAAGACGGTGAGTAGTTCTATGTGGCCAAGTCTTGACGTGTTACCGTACCGGTGCAGCGGGCCGAGATTCATTCGCATTAAGACAAAGGACGAGACAAAGTACATCCCCATGAGATGTGCTAGCCAGAGCACGACGCTGTTTGAGGATACCGTGCTTGAATAAGTGCGGAAAAACTTCAGCAATGTCACTAGAAAGCCTCGTGTCTGCGTAAACACGAGAATACCGACGAACCCGAGTGAGGCTACCTCCGATACAAAGCGGATATTCAGCTGCTCCGCCAGAGACGGCCAGATGTACAGCAGCTTTTCCACGGCATCCGTGATTGGATCCTTGTCGCGGTTCCTTCGAAAGACCACATTGACCGTACTCATCACCATTTTGTACATGCAAAAAGCAGACATTACGTAGCCAAAGAAGTTGAGTATTCGACCCCGCAACGTGCGAGCGCGCAATGATCGAGCCTGCACATGTCGGAGGTCGTTCACTTCGAGAAACAGCTCGCGTCCCAGACTTTCCAGTGTCAAGATCTCGGCCTCCAATCCTTTAATGTACGTTGTGTCGTTTCTTCGGGACGAAAAGACATTGCGTATCCAAGAAAACAATGAGCTCTTCTTGTTTCCACCTGCCAAAGCCTCGTCCTGTCTTCTCGCTGATGCTCTTAGCTCGAGTGTTAGCCGCTTCTTCTTGGCAATCAAAATGTCCAGATTATGTCGTAGCCGCTTCTCCAGGAACTCAATGTCTTCTTCTGCCACGCGGCGCCAAAAGAACGTCATATACTCGTAGGGGCAGTTGACAGCTCCAAAACCTGACAGCAGTGCCATGAACACGACGCCTAACAGACTCACTCGACTCACAAAGTTCCTAATAGAAAACAAGGCTGCATCAGCGGTAAAAGGAAACCACAATAAGTTAGCAACAAGCATAGACCTATCGTGTCGTCTAGAGCTCGATGGCAATTGCTTTCATTGCTTACCTTCGACTGACTGATTGGGCAGATCTTGCTCTAGCACGTCTCCAAGTTTCCAGAAGCCATAGAGGTATAATACGAGCATGGCAGCGGCCATTTCAGCTGCTTGTTTCCTGGCTAGGCCGTGCTCTCTTGCCAGCGCATAGAACAACGAAAGGGGCAGCACAAGTACCACAAGATACGTCATGACGATGAGATCCATTCTCCAGACCCACTGACGGCTAGCGACGCCCATGACGTCCGTCACTTCAAACAGAACCATCTGAAAGATGCTAAGAGAGAAGGTCAGAGACGCGGCAAAGAGCAGCGGCGTGGCAGCGTTGCGCACAGCATAGTCTCGGAAGAGCCACCAGGAGAAGAAGAAGCGTGCAAAGAGAAAGAACAGGAGCCAGCTGCCCGCAGCCACGAGCACGTCCAATGCTGGCAGTGCCCGTAGAGCTGCCAGCAGCGACAAGTGCGCCATATATTTGGGAGATTGTCACGAGATCGTGTGGACTACATTTTAGGAGCACATTTTGCAGTTTTGGTCGTTCTAGAAAGGTTAAAATGAAGGCACCAGCTTCTCCACGCTGTGAGAATGCGTGTATGCAGGTATTAACGAACAAGCCTTTGTTTCGACATGTGGTGTCCTTTATGAGTGGATTGCCGCTGGTTGTTGCAAATTTTGCACGTGCACAGCGGTACAGGCCGCGTCTCAAAGGGAGATATCCTTCGTCGAGAGGACTTTTGCCCCAACTCGCGGTCATTTGCGACGATTTCATCGTTTTAGACGCTCTTTTGAAACTAGTGGCGACGTATTCGTCGAGTTATAGCGACCCTGAGACCGAATTTGTTGGTGTCGTGCGATGCGCCGTTCGATTCGACAAGCTCGCGATGTTGCAGTGGCTTGAACGGAATTTGGAATTGAGTTCCTACACATTCGAAGCTGACTTGATGGATATTGCAGTGGGGCATACAAAAGGTATTGAGATAATGGACTGGATACTACGTCTTCATTCTGGTGTGAAGAAGCAAGTCTCGGCGTGGGCACTGCGGCTTGCAGCATACAATGGGGAGCTCGTGAAGATGAAATGGCTACATGAGCACGGATTCCGAGGCTTTTCATGCACGACCGCGGACGATGCAGCGTGTGCAGGACATACAAAAGTACTGAAGTTTTTGCTTGATCATCGAAGAGAAGGGTGCAGCTCGAGGGCGTTGGACCAAGCTGCGGCTCATGGCCATATTGAGGTTGTGAGATATCTCTTTTCTTTCATTGACGGAAGACCCGCAGCAGAGCGCCATCGAGTGACCGCAAGAGCATCGTTTGCAATGACAAGGGCGGCATTGTGTGGGCATGCCGAGATCGTGGGGTTTCTTGGACGGCGACATTGCACGCCACTGAATAATACGCTTTTGGATGTGGTGGCAACTGGAGAACTTCCAGTACTGAAAGAATTGTGTCGGTATTCAAACGAAGGGTGTCTCGTTGAGGCCCGCAGACGAGCAAAAATGCTAGGCTATTCAAATATTGACGCGTACCTACGTACACAAATTGCACCTACCGTGTGGGCTTGCAGACTGCATCAGCATTCACGCTCTGGACGACGACGCTGTCAAAGAAAGACAAAGGCAGGATAGGTCGGTACCTCCATTGGACACCAATGATTTAGCCCTGACACTATACACTAGATCTCAAACAAATATCAAGACAACGTTTGACTGCTAACTCGCTAGTCAAGACACCTCCCTACCTCACGCTTGCACGCTATAAACGGGCAAATTGGCTTACGAAGAGATGCAGGCGAAGACTCAATGAGACGTACTTGTCTCGAGAGCCGTCTATTGTAATGAAGAAAGAAAATTGGGTCGCTCTATCACCTGCTACTCATTGTTCTTCCCATCGTGATGTTTTTAAGCACCTTGCCAGAGATTTGACATCATCGAACACGATGAGGTTAGCCATTCGCACATGATTTTACAGCTCCCAATACAATTGTTGATCATAGTCCGCGTTCTTTGTCAAAAGTCAAAGTTGAAGGCACAGCATACGCCGTTTGGGAGGCATTTCGTCGACATTCTGCTTCATCTTCATGCAAAAATTGCACAGCGCGATGTGCTACCATCACCACGGAGGAATGCACGTTGCCGTTTGGAATGAGCGGAATAACGGAGGCGTCGGCCACGCGGAGGTTTTTGATTCCAAAGACACGCAAATGGTGATCCACAACACCCTCGTCCTCAGTGTTTGCCATCGACGCACTACCAACCCAGTGCGAGTTGCGGAATACGGAGTTAAGCACCCATTCGTTCAAGTCTGTACCACAAACGTGAACGTGCGATATAGTCAATACTTTGCTATCATCTTTCAAGACACTAATAAGCCACAAAACAAACCTTGCAATGATGTGACATCGACACCTGGAGCGATTTCGTGTCCAACATGGTTCTTCTCAGCTTTCATACACACCACAAAATGCGGTTAGCTTTGTTTCACACACTTGATAGCGCTTCACCGTCAGACTCACCAAGCTTTGCCATTATGTCTCGGACCACACCAATGGCCCAGGAAATTTTCCACACATCGCCAGACCTGAGATGCTCAGGCTTGCTCTCTGGCACTTCTGAAATGACACGCGGGATCAAGCGATCGTCGCTTTTCTTGCCATCGACAGGATCATCGTCATCATAGACCAGTACGACACGGTTGCGAGCAAGCGGGTGCAATAAGGCGATCGTGATTACAACCTCTGCCGCATGGTCAAGTGCAGCGCTGTTTGTCATGTGTGGCTCGGAATTTCGCGGAAAGAGCGTGAGCTGAATCTGAGGCCGCGTCGCGCCAGGAGGTATCAAAAACGCCCCAGCGCTGAGGCCAGCGGACCCAAAAAGTCCGAAGCTGGAGGCATTAGTGTCGTTGGCGTTAATGGCCATGAAATACGAGTCCAGCTCCGCTCTTCAAGACAGTTTGACAGCACAACAGTGAGAATAGAGCAGCCACCACCGCTAGGGAAGTCTAGAAGCAGACTTACTTGAGATCGATAGCTCGTGAGATCTTGCTCTTAAAACTCATTCCAACGACAGGGTGGTCTTGCAAGTTCATACCTACCTGTGACAAGTGCTTCTTCAATGGCAAGCCAACCTTCTTGAGCATCTCACGATGTCCGAGCCCAGAAAGCATAAGAATTTTTGGCGTATTGACAGCACCAGCTGTGACGATGACTTCACCGTGCTCTGCCAGTCGAATGATCTGTACCGTGCCATTTCCATAGCGAACTTCTACGCCTTCTGTCACATTGTTTTCATTGATTTTGATTCTCTAGACCAACCCATCGAAGTGTGAGCGTGAGGATAGCCGACACGACATCTACAAGACGAAAAGAGATATCCACCTACCGTGACAGTCGTATCTAGCATCAAGCGAAAGTTGTGTCGTGTAGACTCGGCCGTCTTATGATCCAGTATAGGTCCAAGAAAGGTTTTGGCAGCGCTCTCTCGTACCCCGTTGCGGGTGTTGAATTGATAATACCCAGCGCCAAACCGTCCATCAGGTGCATTAAAGTCCGCCGTCCGTGGAATTCCTACCTGCTCGCACGCGTTAATGAATGCATCGGCCAATTTTGTCGTTCGTGCCGGTGGACTCGTACGGACAAATCCTTTTGTGCTATGATAACTCGACATTGGTCCGTCGTAGTCCTCGATCGACATGTAGATTTTCAGCGCTTCCTCCCACGTCCACTCTTTCATTCCCCAGCGCCCAATATCCGACGGCAAGGCTCTTACTGTCAATAAGACAGCAACACAAATCAACGGGAATCGCTATTGACTTTTCCAGTTCAAATCCACGCACCGTAAAGCATGGCATTGTGGATGCCGCATCCTCCCAAAGCTTTCGCTATATTCACATCTGGGTACGCCCAATGCAACGAAGGTGTGTTGGCAACAGTTGTCCAGTAGAATGGCACGTCGAACGGGGTCAATTGCTTTACATTCAGTGGCGACCGAATGACATCCTGATTAAGAGCAGAGCTCTCGTTAGTCAATTAGCCAATCTTTTTCTTAACCAGCAACCATGTCTCTCTCTCTCTCTCTTTCTTTCTCACTTTACCTTGCCTCCTAACTGCGTCTGTGATGCATTTCCTGCTTCGATCAATAGCACGCGTCGCCATGGATCATCGCTCAGTAGCTTGGCTACCACAGACCCTGCTGGTCCCCCGCCAATAACGATGGCATCAAACTAGTGCAAACATTGATACACTCACTGTCATCAGTATTATCACAAAGCTTTGATTCCAACAGCTAATTCACTACCTCTTCCGATAGTATGAGCGGAGTCATTGATCGCGGTGAAGATGAAGAGCGGTGCAACAAACGCAAGACGATAGCAATGCAAGTGACAGCGCCGACAAACAATAGCAGTAGCCCCAGCCCACTCACGAGGAGGCGCGTGCGGCGCTCGATGCGTCTCGCGATGCCCGGATGCAGTAGCGACGAGCGCTCCCCGTTGGAGCTGGCAGCCATGGATGTGAGGGGATATGGCAGACTGTTTGTTCCAAGGTGGACCTTTTCTCGTGATCACTTTTGTTTCTATCGCGTACCTATTCTACGCATCCGCCTTTCTGAAAGCCTGGACGCGTCCCTCCTCGCGCAGAGCAGCTCTTGAGTAGCGCCACATTTGGGATACTGCGATTAGAGCTTGCTCGTCATGAGCTCGTTCATGAGCACCACCGTTGCGCGCATTTGCAATCGTCTGTCAACCCTTTCACTGGACTGGACGCGTGTCTTTTGACGCCATCGCGCTTACTTCAGATCCCGAACGCCATTAGATTCATCGTCGGAACAAGGCGCTTCGCGACCGCATTGACTGCCACAAGAGCCATACGCTTCCAGAAGAACTTCCATTTGAGAAACAGCAGCAGGAACGTCGCGTCGCTCCGGAAGTACTGCAGTCGCTTTAGCCACCTCATGTAGCTTGCGGGCACGACGGCATCTCTGCAAGGTCCTCCTCGTACTCAGGTGCCATTTGATCAGGCCCTTGTTCCAAGCACTAAATTGCTTATAGCTAGCCATATGACGGTACTTCTTCGACGCCATTTGCACGATATGGCGTTCGTTACGACGCTTACGTCGCAAAGATCGGCGGATCTAGACCGGACGGTTCTTCTTTTTTTCTTCTTCTTCAGCCGGCTTTCATAGCACCAGCCTTAGTGAGGATCAAAGTCCTCTCTCACAGCAGTACACAGCGTCCGCATCCCAGGGTCAAGTCTGATGACGACGTCTAGCACGTATCCAGGAAACATCAATGGACACTCGAAAGAGTTCATGTCGGTCCTCTTCTTGCCCTCCGTGTGTGGACAATACAGCAAACTGACGCCCCGTGTCTGTTGCTCGTCACTTGATTGATAAAGAGGCGACTAGCGTACTGATACTTTTCCTCCACTGTCATCTCCACGAACTCACTCTTCTTGGCATCACTTCTTTGACGCATGGTTTCAAACTAAGAGAGATTAACAGCGTGGCGCATTTCATGCCACTTGTTCCCCTAAAGCGACTTCACCGACTGCGAACAGCCAGGGAGATTCCAGTCGAAGCCCTCGACCTGCTTCTTCATACGCGCGCACAAAGCATACAGTGTAGTCGTATAAAGCTTGATGTGCGCTCTCGTATACGTCGTGGACGCAGAAAACACCTGACCTCTCTTTGCACTAGAAACCGCCACCGTCCTCTGCTCAATTGTACTCTGGAACTTCCGAACGTAGAATCTCAGACCATTTTCTTGAATGTGGTCTGCCCACGGAATCCCACGGACGGTGTGAGAATGTCTCGTATCTGCAACGCTTTCGTCACGTCCGTCTCATCGGTACTTTTGCACGCATGCATAAGCACATTCACGAGAATTCCTTTCGCTAGGAGCTACGATATCCAATCTGCTTTTGTATTGGCGTCAAGACCCTTTGTTTATTCGGTATTCGCAACCGTCATATACGAAGGTGGTAATGAGTGATAGACAAGTATGCGTTATCAATTTGACGTGTGAAATGATTGGCTTATTTTTCCACACAGTAAACGCGACGTTTCTCGTAATTAATAGTAGAGGTTTGTGGTCAAGACAATAGCGTGGCGTTGTACATTCCATTGGCTTAAAAGTTTCATGCCACCGGACGCTCTCGCTACTTACGACGTGCACATCAAAATCAACGGGTCTGCACTAGCTGGTTTACACAGCTGACAGCTAGAGCTGGAAACATCTCATTCAAGACAAGCAAGCTCTGCTCGCACTGCTAGCAGACGCTTTCGTCTGTTCAGTATGCTGAAAATACAATGCTGTCGAAGAAGAGAACGCACAAGGGTGTTAACCTGAAAATTCAAGGGCACAAAGAATGGTGTGTTGCTGCGACCACGTGGAGTGGACCGCAAAATTCTGAGACTGCGACGAGAAGAGGGAGCCTAGGACGTTTTGAAGGACTTATCGTCATTACGAAGAAGGGCTAGGCTACTTAGGGTAGCTTCTGCTTCTGAGCGATGGGGTCAGACGCGGGACGAGTGGCGTACGCAGAGAATGAAACGACATGCTCATTGGCTAAAATGTTGCTTTCCCTCTTCTCATTCGTCAGAAGCTCGAGTCAAATATTCAAATGCGGTTCCTCCCTTTCCCGCCTCCCCGTCATTCTTCAACCCGACTGCAAGCGCCCTCACAACGTTTCCAGTTGATTCGGAAGTTTAATAGCCAAAGACTTTGATCCAATAACAACAAGAAACATGCGCGAGATCATCTCCATCCACTTGGGCCAGGGCGGTATTCAGACCGGCAATGCTTGCTGGGAGCTCTATTGTCTTGAGCACGGTATCCAACCAGATGGTACCATGCCCAGCGACAAGTCTGTCGGCAGCGGAGACGACTCGTTCTCTACCTTTTTCTCCGAGACAGGCACTGGCAAACACGTGCCTCGCGCTGTGTTTGTGGATCTTGAGGCTACCGTCTGTGACGAGGTACGTACCGGCACGTATCGTCAGCTATATCACCCAGAGCAGATCATCTCCGGCAAGGAGGACGCGGCTAACAACTATGCACGAGGCCACTACACGATCGGCAAAGAGTACGTGGATGTGGTGCTGGATCGTGTGCGCAAGCTGGCAGATGCATGCACTGGTCTCCAAGGCTTCATGGTGTTTAACGCTGTGGGTGGAGGCACCGGTTCTGGGCTTGGCTCGCTGTTGCTTGAGCGATTGTCAGTCGACTACGGCCGCAAGAGCAAGCTGGGCTTCACCATATACCCGTCTCCTCTGGTGTCGTCGGCTGTGGTGGAGCCGTACAACTCGGTGCTGTCCACCCACTCGCTACTAGAGCATACGGACGTGGCTGTTATACTGGATAATGAAGCCATCTACGATATCTGCCGTCGATCGCTGGACATTGAACGTCCGACTTACAACAATTTGAATCGCCTCATCGCTCAGGTGATTTCATCGCTGACCACGTCGCTGCGCTTCGACGGATCGCTGAACGTAGACATCAACGAGTTCCAGACCAACCTGGTGCCCTACCCTCGCATCCACTTCATGCTCAGCTCGTACGCGCCAGTGATATCTGCTGAGAAGGCTTATCACGAACAGTTGTCGGTGGCTGAGATCACTAACAGCGCCTTCGAGCCGACTTCCATGATGGCCAAGTGCGACCCCCGTCACGGCAAATATATGGCCACGTGCCTCATGTACCGAGGTGATGTCGTCCCCAAGGATGTGAATGCGGCTGTGGCCACCATCAAGACTAAGCGTACCATCCAGTTCGTGGACTGGTGTCCGACAGGCTTCAAGTGCGGCATCAACTATCAGCCTCCGTCGGTGGTTCCAGGTGGCGACCTCGCCCGCGTGCAGCGTGCCGTGTGTATGATTTCGAACACGAGCGCCATCGCTGAGGTATTTTCTCGCATTGATCACAAGTTCGACTTGATGTATGCCAAGCGTGCATTCGTGCACTGGTTTGTGGGCGAGGGTATGGAGGAAGGCGAGTTCTCGGAGGCTCGTGAGGACCTTGCCGCTCTAGAGAAGGATTACGAAGAGGTGTCAGCCGAGACTGCCGAAGGCGACGACGAAGAATTTGGGGAAGAGTATTAGACAAGGTACATCAGCTGGCGATCCCTAGAGTTGTAACGCAACGAGAATGCTCCTCCTCATGCTGGTCATGCCGTGATCACTTACACAAGCTGGCATATGAGCACAATGAGTAGAAATGAATGAAGAAG
>NQFO01000745.1:0-30569 GCA_003991265.1 Pseudoperonospora humuli
TTTGCTAGACCAGACCTTGGATCGTTGTTGTTCGGGCGTGGCGACAATTCCTCAGACGCGCAAAAGGTTGTGAAAAGCAAAGTCCAAAGTATGTCACTCGCAGAGACAGAGACAGAGACAGAGAGAGAGAGAGAGAAAGAGAGAGAGAAAGAGAGAGAGCACGACATGACACGGACTCGAGGAAGTTTGTGATCTCACTGGGTACTACTCTCAGCTCAAATGAGACCTCCATAAACAAATGGTAGTCAACACTGGCGTGATGATTTGCAATCACTTCTCGAACGCCTTCGAGTGTACGCAAAGCTCATGTTATGAGGGCATGATAGCAAATGTACCAAGAAGTACAAGAAGGAGAAAAGAAACCTCGTGATAGCAATCATGTATACATGCATGCATACATGCGTGAGTACAAGCGTGCGTGCTTCCGTACCGATAAGACGAGTGTGACAAAAGCATTGCAGATATTACAAGACCAGACGAGACGAGATGTTCAGGACCGACTAGAGCGAACAGTGGATTCGATTCGGTGGGCAAGCCAAACCATATCATGGCGTTTTGCGGCTGATTGATGGATTGATTGTTAGATCACTTACTTGCTTCATTTAGTGATTGAGTGATACATTGATTAATTGATTGAGCGATCGATCAATCGATTGATTGATTGAACGATCGATCGATCAATCGATTGATTGATAAAACGATTATTGAATAATTGATTGAACGATTGATCGATTGATTGTTCGATTGATGGATTGATAGACTGATTAATTGAAGGAGTGATTGATTGATTGATTGATTGATTGATTGATGGATTGGAAAGTAAGTGTCAGAACTGAACGAGAAGAAAAGTCCGTCCAGGCGCTGTCGCTGTTTCCTGTTTCCATGACATACACGAGAGCGCACATCGAGGTCAACGGATCTACGTTGTTTGGCTTTTACTCGTGCATCAAGGAGCGAGTAAAGGCTACAGCTGGAATCTCACGGGAATATCGCGATCACGATCGCTATTGACGAAGACATTCCAGGACAAGCGGATGCGACGGACGGTGATGCGCAATGCATTTGATATCTCTCGTTTGAGACCATGCGTCCGAGGTGTGGTGTTTCCAAAAGCGAGTTGTTGAAGATGTCTGTGGATGCAAAAGTATGAGCACGCGAGTCACCACTTTGCGAGCCAAGGAACGAGCGACGGATACAGCGCGTCAGCTGTTCTGTTTGAGTCGAAGACAGATAGACAGAATGACCGACACACATAGAGAAGAGGTGTGATCTACTGGTTCTGTGATTTTTCTGGTCACGTGTCGATCATCAGCATTAGGCGTGATTATTATGCGTTGCAGATGTTTGTGCTAATGTGAAAGAGAATTTTTATCCGTATGAAGGGGGGTGCCGCATAAAAACGATAAAGGGCCCTGGACTGGATACACAGATTTGCACCCCCTTAGCAACCTAACAAGCCATTATCGTGCGAGTGCTTCTCCGGAGCACAGTCGTATGGCTGGCTTCTAGCAAAATATTGCTTGAGCTGACGTTCTATCGAAAAAGCATTTTGAAGACGAGAAGACCCTCGCAGAGATGCTTTCGTTGAAGGACGTGAGCTATAAGATGTATTAGGAGCGACTGCAGTACTTTTGGAGCAACATGAAGCACTTTTTGCAGTTTTGCGTGAACCGGATATTTCTGAAGTTGATATTTTTTCAGAAGCACATGGCGGTCGGTGCGCATTGTTTGAAGGGGGTGAGTGAAAGAACATGTGTGGCAGACGGAGACTGTAGTAGACGCAAAGGCATCAAACGACATGCGCGCAGGCGTTGCAATAGCGTACGACGGTGGTCTTTGGACGAGGAAGCCATGCTCGCATTGTCACTAGACGCTTTTCGTGTGGTGGATAGCCTGTGTCTACGCACGTCAGAAAAAAAAGACGCACCGAATGTAGCGCTGGCGGCCAATGCCCACGAGCGAAAGAAATTCTTTGGAGTTCTCCGCTGCACAGGGTGTAGTGCCAAGACGTGGTCGCTGTCTGGCGCTACCCAAGAGCAAAGTTTACGGTCAGGAACGCATCTCGACTTTTTTTAACGGGAGGAGAAGGCATAGAGTAGGAAATCGAAAGAATCGCGGGAAAAAAACTTTCAGGACCTCGAGGATAGCGCAACAATGCAAGTAAGAGAAAGAGCCTGAAGCCAAAAACGGTTTTGGATCTTTTTGTGAAATACAATCAAATCTCTTATTTATTTCATTGCATAAATTATCCGAGTTTCCAATCTCGCTCACCTTCTTCCGTATTTTATTTCAAGTCCACCTTGAAAAAAAATTACTCGTGGCCATTCGCAGATCCCCTCTGATGCACTCGCCCGGCCGCTTTCGCGCCTCGTCGCGCTCTGCCCCACGCCATTGGGATGCAGACACTGAGAACCACGGAAGTGACGCCTTCCTCGCCTCGACCATTGACCGTGTGAAACCACTGCAGTCCGTACCTCGCCGCGTCATGCACCGCGAATCTTCAGCACCTGCGCCGCGTCGCTGGCCTCCACGTGCGTATACCCCTCGTCTTTTTACACGCCACCGTGTCGTCGTTACGAAGTTCGTTTGATACTAAGGAACTGCTTTGCTTTGCTTTGTTTTGCTTTCGCTCTTTGTTTGTCCTTTAGCGATGGAGACGCCAACTCCGATGGGGTTTAATGACTGGCCCTTTGACACGTCGTCGTCGGAGCTTCGCGTTTCTTCTTCTATGGATGTTGGTGGATTTTATCCAAGACTAGGAAAAGGAGTAGACCCACGTGATACGAGAGGCTTTGATAGTAATCAAGTAAACATTGACCGCCTGCAGGACTCGGAAGACTATAAAATTACCAGGACCCGAGCTTTCCAAATGGATTATGAGATCGAACCACGTCACAGTGCAAACCAAATGCAACGCTATCAGCAGCAAAGACAGTACCAGCGCAATATACAGCAAGAGTATGGCAACGATCCAACGACGTCACAGCTCCAAAGACGGACACTTAACCACGCGGTGGACCATGAGCTCTACGCTCGAGAAATGACGACAAGAGAACCTCTGGACAATATGCCGTTTGAGTCATCGCAACGTGTTCCTAGAAACACATCAATTCCTGCACCAGCGCCATTGAGGATACGTTCTAGCGACTCGACGAGAGATGCCCGTGAGCGAGAGATGCAAAACCGAGGCTATAATGCACTGGCGTCCTCAACCACGCGCAATTCTGGATTTGAACGATCTATGGACGACATGCCGCTGGAGCCAGCGACGCTCGACACATATCCAGATGAAGAAGAATCCTCCATACCTGGAGGAGCGTCCATGTCTCGACGACATGAGTTCGCACAAGCGTCAGTTCCATCTCGGCAGCAATTGCACCACCAAATGCCGAGACGATGTCAATATGGTGAACACCCGAACAACGACGAGATGACAATCATCGGCGGACGGTCATTTCATGATCAGGACTTGCACCGTGATCGACGGGCGTCTACATATCGAGCAGCATATGAAGAGCTGGTTCCTACGCCTACGAGTGCCAGTATTGCTCAGAACAATGACTATCGAAACCTCTCTTCGAGTGGTGCTGAAGGTGGCACCGCCGATCTGCCTTCAAGTCGACAACAGCCAAGTCATACCATTATGCGTCCGCAGAAGGGTAAGAGATTGCGAATACATGACCCACCGTACCACGCTTCTACCGATGAGCTAGCACAGCAAGCGCTGAAGACCAAGACGACTATGGTCGAGATGTCTGGTGTTGGCTCATCTGCCATGTCTTCGAGCGGTATGGATAGTGAAGGACAGCCCAAGCGCCGCTGTGGTCGTAAAAGCATGAACTATTCATCGGAGCAGAAGCGCGAACGCAACCGTGCAGCTGTGAAGAAATGCCGACAGCGTCAAGCTTTAAAGTTGGAGTATTTGCAACACAAGGCGGAGTCACTAGCAGCGGAGAACCAGGCTCTGTCCGAAATGCTGGTCAAAAACACAGAGTTGGCGGAGGACCAACGCACTTCATTGACACGCGGTATTCAGATGGACATTTTGCTCAAGCTCAAGGAGATTTTTACACAAAGTTTGCCCAAGGACTTTGTGCTTGATGCGGACTCGATTTGGGACTTGAACTCCGTGTTGGCCGTCTCAATGCCGTCGCGCTGCTACTACGGCATTGAGAGCATCAAGGACTTTTGGCGCACGTCCTTGCGCATGCGCAACAAAGGCAAGATTCGCTCTTTCTGGGCGTGGCTCTTCCGTCTTCCACCAGGTGACCGCTTCTCCGAGTTTGAGATCCAGCCCTTCTCCTCAACATCCAACCTGTACTTTATTTCATGGACTACCAAGTCGATTCCACCACTTGCTGGGTCCATGGTGATCATGTTTGGGAATGGCCACCGCGTAACACTCCACGTCGAATGCTTTGGCTGGCTTATCTGGCGCTATTTGCTTACGAATGAGCCATTTCCAGAGCCATTGCTGGAGTGACTTAAGAGGTAGCAACAGTTTAATGGCAGCCAAGGACGCGGCATATCATGCTGTCGGTCAAGATACAGACAGCAAAGAGCTATGGGAGAGCCCCTTTTTGAGCCGCTCTAAGCGTCTAATGTCAAGTACTTGTAAATTGTTTACTTGCTTGAATGAACCATTGAGGACTGTCATCATGAGCACGAGTGAAACGACTTGGCAGTATGAAGAGAGTATTTTGAGGATATGATCAGTCTCATTCGAGGAATGGATGAAAAGTGTTGAGACTTACGACTTGCAGCAGCATGGGATGGACATGGACGGGAGAGTGAAAGACTTGAAGAGCGGTGAAGACGACGTCCCTGTAGATGCTCAATTGATGTCGAGAAGTGGACATGGACACGATCTACGACTGCAAAGATGTAACGATAATACATTGGCACCGTCTTGTGCACGTTCAGAGGAACAACCTCAAGACGAGTCAAGTGTTCAATTGCCGTCTTGCACTGATGTCGATGTTGCAATAAACGACGCTGAGGATAATGAAAAACCTGCGCAAGAAGGACCTTATGTTAGCGTGGAAATGGACGTCACGAAGGACAGGAGTGATGAATCGTATCAAACGGTGACTTTGGCGACAAATCGCTGCGATGGAGTCGTGTCGATGGCTGAAGAACCCGTTGAACTTGTAGAAAAAATGGCAGAAGCAAGCAGTGAAGAGCAAAATGCCGCTGTAGCGCAACAAGGCGGAAACTCTTTCGTCAAAGACGCAGTTGTCCAAGATGGCTCACTATCGACTTTTCAGCTGAGCTCCGAGTCTTTGTCCACCAAATCTCCTGGTTTCTTCGAATCGCTGACAGCCGATTTCGCTCCTGACACGAAAGTCATGTGGGCTCAGATCTTTGGGCCGCGCTACGAAGAAAATGGTGGCGAGGATGTATTCGAAGACACTCCATCATATGCGAGCAGTGTCAGCGACTCGGTCACATCAAAGAGCTCGTTGAAGGCGAAGCTTGCACGAGAACGAAAGCTGGATGAACAGATCCAAGCAAGTCAAAGACGATATCGAGAACGAGTGCTGCGTCATGAGAGCACGACAATGAAGCAGACTCGAGTCAAAGTTGCTCGCCGACCACAAAGATCGATTCAAACTATCTCTCCTTTCGAACAAGCTGGACTGTCATTGACTCGGATTCGGTTTTGCATGGAAAAGGCCCTTGATGAGACCTGTAAATGCTTTCGACGTCTTCATGCCGTAGCGCTGGAGGAAGCTGAAGATCTTGTGAATCCACCCACTCGAGGAATCTACTTGACTCAGGGCGAACTCGACGATCTACTCCACGAGCTCTTTGATCCTCAAGAATCCGTGAATTCAAACGGTAGCAGTCAAAAGGGAACTGTGGTAGCTCCGTTAGGATTCGCAAAAGACGGGATTGTTGAAGGAATCTCAATGACGACTCATCTGCAAGCGAGCTGGTTGATGCCCTTCGGACAGCTACCTCAGTTGCGAAACTTGGTAATGAAGACGACAAGACGACACTTGAACGAAGAAAAAGTGGCAATCGTGAATCGACATCTCCAGAAGCAGCTGACGTTGCTGCCGTTTGCCTCTAAACTTCAAAGTTTGATTGTCCAGCTCTCCGAGAATCGCGTCAAGAACTCGATCAATACGACGACACTACCGGAAGTACGGTCACCACAAGAACTTGTTCACGATCTACTAGGATGCATTGCAGTGAGTGGAGAAGCTCAAGATTACACCGACTTTTTCCTGTTTTTGCCGGTAAAGTGCGCTCTTTGCATCATTGAATAGCACAACTTGGAACGATGATCCTCATGTCCATTTCGTCGCGTGTCTAGGTTGAACACGTGATGAAGATGCAGCTCGCAAGTGTGATCCATGCTCAGCGACTGGTATTTTTTCGTTTGTTGATTGACATTCTTGCAGCTGAACGCTCTCGCCTCGAGTCAAAACCCGCTGAACTCGTTGCACCTCCACTGCTAGCTCAAACTCCTGCAAAGCGACGATCCTTGACCACGAAACGTTCGCGTAGGTCTTGCCGAAACTCTGTCGAACGCGTGCCAGAGCTCGAAGCCACCATTAAAGACAGCAAAGCTTCTATTGAGGTCGAAGAGGCCGTATCTGTGCAAGCAGTTCAGGGGAGTTTACCAAGTGCATCTGAGGCATGTGCCGTGAACAATCCATCATTAGAAGACGGTCTACTTGGGTTTTTGACACAAACCGGCGATGAATGTGTGAAGCCTGTCAGTCAATTGCAAGTCCAACTTGAGTCGGCGATAGCTCAACTCCGACAAACAATGCCAGCTATCGACTCGGATGTTGCATACACTCGAGATGCAGCAGTTCGAGCCACATACTTGGCCGCTGTGGCATGCCACCAGAGCGTCTTACTCATGGTACTGTTCTCTTGGCCTCTTGTCTTGATACTGGGTATACGCTCCTCATCTTCATTCATGTGCTTAGCTCGAAAACAACATCAACGTCGATACTGCAACGTCCGACAAGTTGCAGCATTTCATCGAAGCATTGCAAAGTATCCACGCCACGGATCAAGCAATCACTTTGTCGTCTTCAAACGTTGAAAGTACTGACCATCAACCATTCGATTCGCCACGGTTCCCACCTCCATACCCCGAGTCACCAGCTCAAGATGAAATCCAGAATGAGAGCGATAGGAGCTTGCAAGCGGCCATTTCTCCTCCCGCGTGCGCAGTGAGAAGGTCATCGTCCTGGACATTTGTGCCTCGTATCTCTGAGTCTGAGACCAGCATAGCAACACCAGTAAGCAAGAAACCTGCCAACCTTCAGTCTACACCCAAAGGATCGTCAAGAACGGAGAGACCAAATCAAACGTCTGACATGAACGTCACTGTGGAAACTTACAGCATTGACAAAGCGACTGCCCAGCTCAACCCGTCGAGAGATGATGGAGATGCCAGCTCCTTCAGCGCTTCTGATACTTCCAACTCATCTCGAGTCTCTCAAAGCAACGTATCAACAGACACTCGTGACGAGTTGTTGGATGCTTTGCCCTCCTACACTGAAGCTAATGCAACGGCAGCATCTCACGACAGTCCAGAGACGACTATGGATCGAGCTCTACGACTACAGCAGCGCCTTTTCATGGACGAGTTTGTGCAAAACGTGATTTCAACTCAAGGAGAATCTCCGACTCACTTCGTGCCTCGATGCACTGAGTCTCCTCGTCAGTCTAACAAGATAAAGCCATACTGGGCTGTGAGTGACGTCTCTCCAGGCATAGACCGCTTGCTGCATCGACAGAGACGAGCGCCTTCCGTCCCATTGTCCAAATCCCTTCCATCTCGTTCACGTCGTTTAAATAAACAAATGGGGAAGAAACCTGCGCCTGCATCGCCTCTGCGTCAACAGCTTGATAACGACCAACATCTTGCATGGGCTGCGCGCATTAGTGACTTGTACCGCCACACGACCGAATAGCAGCAATATAAGATACTTTTTGAACTCATGTCTTCATTCTTAGCTGACGTGAAACATCGACAGGAAGAGCTGTAGCTCCTTCGTGTCGGTGCTCGTACTTTCGTTTTTGTCCTTCTTTCGTTCCTTCTTGTCCTTTAGTGCCCTCTTTGCATACGGGTGTCGACGTCTCCTTGTCTTTGTGAACCTTTCGTGTCTCTGTCGAAGTCCTTTGCGATCAGTACTCGAGTCTCCACACTCGTCATCATCGTCAGTACTGTCCATAAACGTCGCGATGGCCGCCAGCTGCGCATTCTGCTGATAATTAGCCGGCAGTTCGTCCATGAACAAGAGCGGCAACTCTTCTTCGTTTTCCATTATTGCAAAGGAAACGAGTCCAGTGTGGTATTGCAATTATTTCTTTATTGAATTATCACCTTCAAGTCGAAATTGACAGATAATGCGGTCACCGCATCCTGAAGAGAGCAAGTAATGCTCGTTCTTCGTGACGATCCAGCTCATGACGGGCGTCGCGTGGCCACCACCACATACCACAGCTGCTCCATTACAGTCCTGACTCGGCCTTGCACCATCCACACGAGAGGGAACACGTGTGGACTCCCACTGCGCCTCGCGAATCGACATCGTTTTCCATGAACCAAGCTCCCAACACCACAATTCCTGGTCCTTTCCGGTATTAAACTGCGCACAAAGCGCTGCTTGATTACGAGCAAAGTCGAGATCGATGGCGTCTACGTTTTGTGCACATCCCTGGAGCACAGTCATCTTGCGATAACCAGCAACGTTGTACACATGCACACTCCCGTCTTGACATGCTACGGCCAATAGTGTGCCACAGCGTGAGTATTGCAGAGCCAGGACTGCATGACCTTGTTGTCGATCGTGCCAACAGCTCCACTGCGTCACGACAGCATCCAAAGTAGCCGAAAGCACTCGTACGACCCCAAGCAAAGTCCCAACTGCGAGATGTTTCCCATCAGTCGAGAACGCTAACGCACGCACTTCGCCCTTCGTCACTGATTCAGCAGTCGATTCGCAGCGATGAACTGCAAGCAACGAGCGCGTTGCGGCATCCCAAAGCCGCACAATGCCGTCGTCACCAGCCGATGCGAACTGCGCGCTCTTACACGGATGGACCGCAAGACCAGAGAATCGGCCAGTGGCATGACCACGAACGTACACGTTAAGACGCCAGTCTTTGGCCATGGATCGTTGTGTCGGTGGCTGCTGTGGTCCTGCGTCTATTAGCTCACAAACTTCACTCCCTGCAGTACTAAAGAGGACGTGACCGTCACGTACAGCAAGTGACTGGATTCCAGTGCTCGTCAAAGGAAGGAAACTGCCTCCCGTGGCGTTGAGCTGTGCAATATCTACCACGACTCGAACAAGTTCCAGTTGTGCGTTCCAGACACAGATACGGGAATCAGCGCCTGCGGAATACAGCATTGAATGCTTGCGATCGACGGCTAGAGCGGGGATTGGAGCGTCGCCATGTGCATCGCGACGCACAATAACACAGACGCGGTCTTTCCACGCGTACAAACTCCCATCCGCTTGACTGGACACCACGATTTGAGCATGACCAGTCATGTGCACGACTTGCAGCAGTGTTGCCTGGGGCTTGCACTCTTTGTGGCTTGTCAAAAGACCGCTCTTCAATCCTGGACAAGAGCCATCTTCTCCACCACTTCGTGCATTACCCTGTTGCCAGAAGAAAATGTGCTGATCTCCGCACGTTGCCAGGTCGCCGTCCTCTCCAAAGCTCAATCCCCACACCCGTCGAGCTGACGTCTTGGAAACCACAAGCAAAGTCGCATGAAGTCGTCCACCTTCACTTCCACCTCCAGAAATGGCATAGATCGCCAGCGTATGCTCCGATTCCATCCCAATCGATGCAAGACGATGGCCTTCCATACTGAATTCAAGCAACAATACACCCGGTCGATGCTTCGTAGGTACTCGAACGACAGTGTTGCTGCTGTTAGCATCCCAAAGCACAATTTCTGGCACTGGAGGATCCCGTAAAGTCCAAGAACCTGGCACGAGACATTCCCCGGAAGCAATCAAGTCTCCCTTTGGATGAACACTGAGAGCTGAGATGACACTCCGTCTCTCCGACGCCGTGTTGTAATTGAGAAGCTGCGTTTGTGTCTTGGTATTGTACACAACTCCACAGGCTCCAGCAGCGTACACGATCTCCCACGTGTCATCAGCGTAAAACACATTGCGACTGCCTGTGGCACTGGGATTGAGACCGTAGACGAATTCCAAGTGAAGTTCTTGCTCACTTGTAGGGACATCCACGGCTCGATCAAGCTCAGTCCACTTATCACTGCTCTCTTCAGCCTCTTGACGGCGTTGATGGGACTCGTTTGTGCGTTGAACTCGAATGCATTCCTCGAAAAGGTGCCGCTCGACGGGGCTACTGTACCAGCTCGGACTTGTCTCGAGTGATACGACTGACTTCATTGCGAAGCGTTGACGCAGACGCACTTCGTCTTCATAATCCGTTTGCCACACAAGCACTTGTGTGTTGCCATTTCCATTGCGTGCGAGTGCTACGACAAACGCGTTGGAAAAGCTGAATGCAACACGTCGAATCGATGCGTCACGTGGAAAGTATCCCGTGTACTCTTTGATGACGACTGCAGGATCGATCAAGCACTCGAACTCTGCACTAGACACAGGTACTGCAACATCTCCACAAACTAGTGGATACCAGGCTACCACCAAACGGCCGTCTTCAAGCCCCGCAACTATCGTTGGTAATGGCGAGCTCCAATTCTTCCCGATTGCTGTGCTCTCAGCCTCGTTGGAGCTCCCAAGTTCACCATTGATGCGTGCCAACGCTGTCGTTTTGCCTACACCGCAACATTCGACGAGTCCTTGAACTGGACCGGCAAATGTCGAAGTCCACGAGGCCCATGCATCATCTAATAGCTCCCATCCAGTCATGGCATCTCGAGACGACTCGCTATTTCCATTCGACAGAGCTTTCTTCTGCAGAGCCCATCGTAAGAGCTGTCGGTCCTTACTTGAAGTCGCAGACTGAAGCCATTCACCATCCAAGGAGAAGTCTATAGCCTCAATTGGAGCTGTGTGGCCGACAAAGGTGTGCTGAAGAGAGTACACCGGTGGGGACGTATCTGTGGTCTCCCAAGCGTACACGCAGATACTAAAGTCTCGACAAGCAAGTGCCAACCAGCTACGACTCGTGTCTGAGCCTGCTTGAGTGTCCTGCGGAGAGTATTTGACTAGTGTGCACCAGTTTGGGAAAGTCGTAGCTCTTGGCTGTCCGTTTGACGCGTCCGTGTCACCACACGAAAACTGGAGTAATAGCTCCAATGTCGCTCCTTCCAAGATGACGACAAGGCCATTGAGAAGGGAGACTGCTAGATGATCGCCAGCTGAACTCCATGCAAGCGAGCACGGAACATGAGGCATTGCTTGTTGATGTGATAGTCGAGTCGGATGAAGGGTCCAAAGGCAAACGGTGCCACCAGCACTGGCAGAAGCCCAACAGAGGTCTTTGGGATGCAGTGCCACGTCGTTTATCGTGCTGCTAAAGTCCATGAGAGCTCGAGCTTTCTTGCCAGCATCAAACGTTGCAGCATTTGTTTGGTTTGTCTCGATTGGGCCATCGATGAAAAGCTCCAATTCAACAGACAGCACTAGGCCGTTGCTGAGTACAAGAGCTGCAATGGATGCGTCTTGTAAGAGATGCATGCCTTGCACGTACGCAGTGGCATTTGGTGATGATTTGCTGAAAGTCGTGGCGAGAAACAGCGGTGAGACTGCTCTGGTTGAAGGTGCAAGGCTAGCGTCATGTACGCGGACAACGCGCATAAGCTGAAGGAACGAACTTGCCTGCATTCGGCTTCCTGACGTCGTGGTGCTTCGTGACGGACTACGTGCCATAGAATACTTCCAAATTGAAAGAGATCCATTGCGTAGAGCACCCAGTACTATCTGCGAAGGTTGTAAATGCTCCAAGGCCACAATTGCGTCTTCACCCGAGCTGGCTCTGGAAGTGCTTGGATGAGTCGTGTAAGCTGCTACATCACTCTCCCAGAGTACAATCGAGCCATCTTCACCGCCAGTGAGCACGAATGGAAACACATGAACAGCACATAGCAGAGTTTGTACCAGAGCATGACGACCAAAGACGCCTTGCTGAGCAATCACGTGTCTTGTGGCTGGATTCAGACGCCAAAATGTAAGATGATCAACACCTCCACTAACAAAATGAACGTCTGTGTCGGACGAGCCAGCAAATGTACCAAACAACACTGGAAGACGCGTCATAGGAGTATGCGCTAAGAGGAGCTGACGCTTCCATGCGTAGAACACCAGTGTGTGCACATGACTGCGAGTGTTTTTCCAGATAGCTGCAACCAAGTCGCTCTGAATGCTACAAGTGGCACTGTCCTTCGAGTCGTAGAAATTTACGTTAATGAGGAGGTTCTTCTCATTCGTCAACGTCGTGGGGATCATGTCGGACTTGAGCGTTGTGACTAGCTGGAAGGATTCATCTGAAGCGGGACTAGAAGCAGGAGCTTTGGTTGTGCGTAAGAGCTTGACATGGCCATCTTGACGGCTTCCCACAGCTAGAACTGGTTCCGATGGGTGCTTTACCAGACATGACACTGAGTAGTGAAGCCCAGAAGCCACAATACGTTGTCGAGGTCCTAAGGAGTGGAGATGACGGACAAGTAGCAACGTTCCTGCACTATACACGTAGATGCCATTCCCAAGACATGCAAGTGATTGATTCAGACTCATACTGCGGTGGTTAAAGCCATACACGTACGACAACGTCAAGGCTAGATCCGGTGTTTCAGAGCGCTGTGGCAAAGTTTCACCAGGTCTGCGTCCTACTACCGTCTGCGAAACCTTCGTACGAGAGTTTCGAGAAATGACACGGAGATCCGTGAGATCCGCTCGTGTTTCTTGCTTGTCGTCATCATCAAAGCTCCCGACGTCAAAGTAAATGTCCTGTAGCCCCACCAGCTCCAAGCGTTTGTACAATGCTCGATCGTAAAGACAGACTGGTCGTGGCTGTACATCCCCGAGTTCCTTCTCCACGCGCCATTGACAAATCGCAGGATCAAATTTGCTGCTAGTGATGACTACACTCCCTCGAAGAGCAAAGTCGCCACACATTGACAATTGATGCGAAGATGAGCCGAATAATGAGACCTGGTCGTTCAAATGGGCTTGTAGCACTCGTCTCGAGAGCCAACAAGGCTCCGAGCTGTCGTTGGCGACACTTGATGAGCGTGGACAAGGAAATGGCGCCAAGTGAATGTTCCCATCGCTGCTGAGGACAAGAGTGAGTCCTTGTGTAGTATTCGCTACGACACAATCTCCACCAACATTGGCGTAAGAACTTGACGGTAGACCACTGACATCCCATCCGATTGAAGTACTATGAGTGTACCATTGAACATTGCGAAGAGTGGCCATGGACGTCACGCGAGTACCTGCGTGCTGACGGAGGTCCCAGAACGACAACGTCAAGTTACCATGTTGAGTCCGCAGGAAAGCACCATCAACGCTGAAGTCCAGTGCATGCGCAGGTGCGAGATCACACGCATTGCCAAGAACGTCATCGCCTGCTTGAGGTCTCAGCAGCATACAGCGCACAAAGCGTCGTCCTCCTAGCTCAAGTTTGTACATGTAGATGTATCCGTTGTCACGTGTGACTGCAAGCAGTGGCTCGCTTGTCAATGGCCCAAAGCGCATGGCAAGTACGGCCGCATTGGTGTTTTTCATCGTCGCCTCGATCGTCATGACATTACTTGACGCTGCACCAATTCGTCGGGCAAGCATCACAGTTCCGTCTTCGCTGCCAACTGCGAGACGCTCTCCATCGCTACTGAATTCAAGAGCACTTGGAGCTGCCGTGGCTCCAGGCAATCGTAAGAGCTGTACACATGCACGACGACGAAGGCTCCAGATCTTCACACAGCGTTGGCCGGAACCACAAGACGCAAAACATCCACCGACCACGTTTGCCGTCGCGATGCTGTGCGTTGGTTGGCCGGCGTGGCCGGACGCTACGATCTTCCATCGAAACGTGTTCGTCATCGTCGTATTGGAAGAAGCGCTTGGCACTTCATCGTCGATCTCAAATATGTTTCCTGCTCGAGTCGCAACGAGGAAGCGCTTCCTCTGAGCATCGTAATCCAGTGAACTGATACGAAACTTGTCACCTTCAAGGACGTTCTCCGGTCCAAAGAGTGACGACGCTAAGGACGGTGTTCGTGGCAACAAGGCATGCAGATCAAGTGTTTGACCAATTGAACCGAGAGTCGAGTCCCATTGCTTGATCTGACCGTCTTTTCCAGCTGAAAAGAGCACCATCGATTGACAGGAGAGGAAACACACGTTGACGCTGGTCTGGACGTCGTGTGCCTGAATGCAGCGGGTGAGGACGTGACGTTCAAAGAGCAGCAGCTCACCACGAGCAGTTCCCACAACAGCCGTCTGGATTCCGTAGTACACGGCACTTAGACACGCCGGCACCGTGTGCAAGGGTGGATCCACCGCTCCGTGCCAATGGGGCTTCTTGTGTTTGAAAAAGCGGCCACCAACTTGATGGAACACGACAAAGTGGGCACCAACGACAACAAGTTCATCCCCGTCTTCATTAAGTGCAAGTGCTAGAGGTCTCTTGCCATTTGTTCGAGCTCTTTTCCCACTTGCTGCGGGGTGTGCTCGACCTGAAGCCACGATTGCTTCTTTCTGCCAGTTCCACAACGCCATGGAAGCACCACCGTCGATGCCAATCGATGCAATGAGAGCCTCAGTCTCACGTGGTTTTTTCTTCATCAAATGACTGCTCAGCACCGCTGAAGAATTCCCACCTGTGCCAGGACGATCTCCAAACGAAAGCGTTTGTGTTTGTCGAAGCGTAGCGGTTGCTGCAGATGCAGGTGCAGGAAAACAAACGTGTGCGACTCCCGTGGGATGGAAATTGCGTAAGACAGCGAGGCATTGAAGACTTTGGGCATGCCAAACGTGGATTTCAGCCCCACTATTGTCATTTGTGGTGTGGGAAGCGCAGGCATCGCCAGTGGCAACGATTTCTCGACTGGCATTCACATCCAGACATCCAATTGCACGTCTGTGGCCGCAGTAATAGCGCTGCTTATGACACTCGGAAGAGTACAAGATGACGTAGCTGCCTACGAAATAAACTGCCTCGCCCGTTGCCACCAAGCGGCAAGCATTCCGAGCTAAGGGTCCACAGGTTCCATAGACCCATTCCAGCTGCAAGTTTGCAGGTGGAGGCATTCCGCTTTGTTTCCAAGCTAACGCGCTGGTATTTTGCAATGGTGATGATATGGGCTCAAGTAGCCAAGGAGGCGGCATTTCTGACCGCTTTCCGCTGTTGCTCGACTGCAAGTCAAGTACGGACTCTTGGGATCGATTCAACTTTCCTGCTTCCTCCATATCCACGTCTGAGTCGTCGTCGCTGCCATCAGGTAATGACAGAGCGTCCTCAAAGCCTACAGCTTTTTCCGCGATCAGGCGAAAGCGTTCAACTTGAAGCATAAACGCACGATTGCTACGTGCCCAAGTGATAAAATCCTCAAAGCCAAGCACGGACTTTGCGTCGTCCACGTCTGAAAATGCCGTCTCTGCTAAGCTAAGACAGAGTGTCATCGCTTCCATTGAGCTCTTAGCATCGTATCCGGACTGCAGCAAGGACAAAGCTGAGCTTTCTGGGCCACCTCCGGTCAATAGCGTCATGCCGATCAAAACGGATTTCATCAAGAGCGCCTACAACGCTACAATTCAGTACACAGTAGCGAAGCGAGAGTTATGAGAGCTCTTACCAATTCAGCGTGCGAGAGTGAGCCATTGTGGTTGAAATCAAAGAGATCAAAGGCGACTGCAGGACACAAAGGAGTTTATCACAATCAAAAAGACGCAGTAGATGGTACAAACAAGGAGGTAGACGAACATCGCGCTTTGTCTTCGAACGTTGCACGACAAACGCAAGCAAGCGCCGCCAGTAGTTCCAGGCCGTCCACTCGACCATCGCGATTCGTGTCGAGGACGTCAAAGATTTCGTCAACGCCGACACTTTCGGGCGTCTTGAGCAGCAAAAGACTTTGAAATTGACTGGCCGTGACGGCAAAGCCAAACGTTTTCTTAAAGCGTCGATGAAGTTCTTCAACATCCACCAGTGTCCCTATTGAAACGATTTGAGTCAAGCAAGTGCCTTCTTTGATCGACAAAACGTGAAGCTACTCACAGCGAGCAAAGTCTCTTGTTTCACGACGTAATTCCACTTCGGCATCAACAAGTCGGAATGGCGTCCCGTTCGCAGCTCCCATGGCTCGCTCAAACCCCCCGTATCTTCGGTCGAACGTCCTTTCATAATGATGGCTCTATGTGGCTCACATCTTTGAACCTGGCGGAAAGTTGCAGTGCATAGACCAAGTTGGGAAAGTTGGGAAAGTTGGGAAAGTTTCGTCATGCTACGACAAGTGCCATCACTTGATTTGTATAGATCTACGGCATATTCTGCTAAGAAGAAATACGCGCTGTCAAAAGGTAAAAGGAGAAGGAGAAGAGAGGGGGTCAGCAAAAAAGACTGACGACCTTCCCCCCTTGTTGCCAACTTCGCCTGTCTAGTAGCTCAAAGCATTTAAGTTCAGCGACTGACTCGCTAGCGTTCGAGTCAAATGCAAGGGATGACATCATTGAACGATATCATATGCACCCGTCTCTGTAAAAGTGACGATAATGGCCAGACTTTTTTTCTTTCTCTGCAGTTCTTTCACGCATTTTCAGGAATGAAATCAAGAGATTCAACGCTAAGAAAAAAAAATAGAAAAAAGGGGAACGCCCGGACTGGACGAAACAGTCCTTTAGTAAGCCAGTGCAACGCTCGTCCTTAGTGCTGGCAAGTTTCTCTAGCCATTAAGCGTTTTCCTCGCTTGTAGAGCTCCTCATCGCGTCTCCTCTCTTTTCCTCTCTTTCCCTCTCTTTCTCTCTCTCTCTCTCGACTTTCTCTTTTTTTTGCTGGGGATTCCCACCAAACGACACTCAGACGCTTGCTCAGGTCGCGCGTGGCATTCGTGTCGAGCGCGATCACCGTGAAAAATCGAGCCTACACCACAACACAACACAACACAAGACATTAGACAATGCACGACCTCTTTATGGCTTGGCAACTCACAGCTTTGGTCTCGAGTCTACTCTCGGGTGGAGCCGTGATCTTCTTCTTCATCAGGTATCCTAGCTCAAGAGTTCATCCGGGGATGGTGCTTATGAGCATCTTTATGAGTGTGAGCATTGCAAGCATCATGCGCGTTGGACTACACGCGTGGTATGCGTTTCTCGATCCCGACGAAACTGGAGGACCCATTCCCGCTACACTAAGCAGGATAGCTAACGAAGAATTGGGCTATGACGCAGGGCCTTTGGAATCCTATGTACCATTTTTCTTTTGGTGCTACTTTTTCTTCAGCACGTCTGCAACGCTGTGGTTCCTCATGTTGGCTTTGGATCTCATCTTTTCGCTCTCGAACCCGTTTTTACCATTCAACGCCGACAATGTCAAGCATCACATCTATGCATGGCCCGTCTCGCTCATTTACTGCCTCATTTTTCGATACATTCTTGGAAAACTCGAGGAAAGGACCACGGCGAACGTTGTGCTGTACTTTGATTTACCAGCGTACTTGGTCTTGATTTACATTAGTTTCGCGCTTATCCAGTCCTGGCGTCGCTCTCGGATACTTGAAACACATGCCCATGCTACTACGAGACGAATGGCAAAGCGGATTTTGCCCTATCTGGGCGTCTTTACTGTCCATACACTGGTGGCGTTAATCCTCTATCTCGTGCAGCTAGGAACAGCATTTGGCAGAATGACACCCAACGCGCTAGACCAACTGTCGCTGGTGCTCGAGACGTTGGCATTATTCACGCTATTCTGTCGTGACGCCGGGGTCTTCAAGACAGCAATGGAGCAATATGAAGACGGGACGAACCAAGAGGACCGAGACTCATCGCGAAGTACCATCTCACATCTTGAGGGTGGAGGAGGTGGTCCAACGCCTTCATCGGGAGGGTTTGATCCCGTGTCTGCCAACAATGCACGGGAAAAGATTGACGTGTCGAACAAGCTTCGGATGGATGTGATGCGATATATGTCGCTGGGCATTATGAAGTCGATTGAAATGGCACAGGTTGCTGAAAAGAACGCGGTGAGAGCAAGTGCAAGTACCGAATTCGGGTCGGATGTTGAAGCTGCGGGACTGAAAGCCAGTGATTGCTATTCGAGTATCAGCTACAATGACTACAACTACGTCAAGAGCATGGGGGTGGTCGTCTACGGTCTGAAAAACAGCACGATGCTCAACTTTCGCGACTGCGCGCCGAAGGTCTTTCATCGCATTCGCGCACAGTTCAACATTGATCAGGATTTTTATAGGGAATCATTCGATCCGTCGCGAATCCTCAGTGAGCACGGCTCGGAGGGCAAGAGTGGCAACATTTTCTACTTTACTGGTACGCCATGTCCTTCCTTCTGTGTTTCACGATGGAGCAGTGCATCGAGCTAATGTCTTTTGTTTGAGCAGCAAACAAGCAGTTTATGGTGAAAAGCGTACCGAAAGAGGAGTTTGACACGTTGCGAGCCATCTTGTACGTCACGATTGCCTCGCGTTTAGCGCATACGTTGTTTGGGTCAATTAACGTTTGATTCATTGTTTCTCACAGGCCTCACTACCACGAATATCTGCGATCGAATCCTCGGTCGATGCTATGCCGATACTTTGGTTGTCACTCAATCTCGTTGCCCATTGGCAAACGCCGTATGTACTTTGTGGTGATGCAAAACCTGTTTAACGAAGGTCCCGTAGATCAACGATTCGATCTAAAGGGCAACCGTGACCGGCGGCAGGCAGTAAGTGCAACTGACATGGAGGGCCTCATCCAAGTCGCCAAAGACAAGAAAGCCATTGGGCAACTTTTGATGGACATTGACTTTCTCAAGATTAGCTCCGGTATCTCCTTGTCGTATGCGAACACGGCGTCCCAGCAAGACCAGCTATGCAGTGACTTTGTCTTCCTTGCCAGTCGCGGCATCATCGACTATAGCATCCTTCTTGGTGTACGCTACGAAACTTCCGAGCAACGTCGGACGCATCAAAATGGGTTTTCATCTCACGACCAGAAAGAAGTTTACTATGTCGGCATTGTGGACATGCTACAGCGCTACAATTGGCGATGGACTGTACAGCGTTGGCTACTGGGTTGTTTGCTCTGCAAAGATACTCACGATGTAAGTGCCGTACCTCCCGATGAATATGCCACGCGACTAGCAGATTTTGTGCGCGGAAAGTTGTTTGACATCCAGGCGTCCACTGGCGCACCAAGTTTTCAGAACGAATGTACTGTATACCTTGAAAGTGGATGCACGGGGGACAGTGGCTACAGCTACGAATCGTCTCGGGATCCGAGCTATTCCTCGACTCCATTGAATATTGATGTGGTCGAGCCCAACGACACGTGTTTTATCGAAATGTCCGTGTTTTCGACTGATTCCTTAGTGAATGCGCGCATGGATCCGTCGTCCATGTCCACTTCTTCGTTGGTCGCGTACTCGTCCGTGTGTGAAAGTCCAGTGGGAGTATCTGCTTCCGCGGAATCGCGCATGTTCTTCGTTTGAGATAAGTTATTCTTAAGAAATAAATACGACACTTTATTATAGGGAGCAGTGACAATGTCATCTCCTACAAGATATAGGTCTACGTGGGCGGATACGTTTCTATCCTAACGGTTTCTATGTCCCTTCTATAGGTTACATGCGCCCGAGTTGGGTAGTCTCTTTGAGGGATGTGAGAAAGTATTTGCTTAGGTACACCTGGATGTTGTAGGTACCATTTTCAGTGCTCCAATCACACAAAATGGAGGAAGAAGGTGAGCGAATCGAGTAGCTTAATATGCACAATATCTTGTTGAGTATTAACGTGGTCTACGATGATGTGTCATTACGTCATTCACTAGCGTCTGGATATGCGTGGGAAGGTACGCTCGAGCGCAGTTGGGATGTGATTGAGGAAGACGACGCGGGTAATCTCAAGATCGACCAGGCTGTCAAAAACCAGCATCGCCAGCGGTACGTACCGAACTTATGCTGATATAGTCATATACGTCACTTGTTCCGCACTTAATCACTTGATACCATCAGCCGACTAGAGATCGCTCGTAATGTGCGCAAAGGACTGATCCGCTACACGTACGTGGTGATGGATCTATCACGAGGCATGGCTACCAAGGACTGGAAACCGCACCGTTTAGCCTGCACTAGCACCGTGCTGCAGCAGTTCGTCAAGGACTATTTTGACCAGAATCCCATCTCTCAGTTAGGGGTCATCGGCATCAAAGGCATGACAGCTGAGAAGCTCAGCGAGCTGTCAGGCAACCCCAAGACTCACATCGAGCGCATTGCTGCAGCTTTGGCCGTGGATAAGGAGCCATCATTGCAGAATGCTCTGGATATCGCCAGGAGCTCTTTGAAGACGGTACCTACCTATGGTAGTCGAGAGGTCGTGGTGGTCTATGGCAATCTGGTGACAGCTGACCCGGGCGATATCTTCCAGACGCTAGCAGCATTGAAGAGAGAGAACGTTCGCGTGTCATTTGTCGGTATTGGAGCAGAGATGCATTTATTGCGTCGCATTGCAGATGGCACCGATGGCACGTATCATGTTGCAGTGGACGCCGACCATATGAAGAAACTCATGACGGCGTTCACGTTCCCGTCGCCCACGGTGGCGACAGCAGCCTCACGCTTCGCTACACTAGTAGAGATGGGGTTCCCACAGCGTCGTAGTGGAGCACTATCCCTCTGTACGTGTCATCAGGCTTTCACGACGGTAGGTTATCTATGTCCGCGCTGTAAATCCAAGAGCTGTGACCTGCCGACGACGTGTCAAGTATGCAACTTGCCGCTGGTGTCGTCGCCGCATCTTGCACGATCATATCACCATTTGTTCCCTGTGGCCAAGTTTACACAGCACTTATTGCGGACTGGAATAACTGGTGAAAAGGGAGCCAAGGTCACACCGTCGTTAGTCCAGAAGAAGTGCTTTGGCTGTCTATTGCCGCTAGGACTGGATGGCGAAGGTGCCGCGTACGAGTGCACCACGTGCCAAAGCATTTTCTGCAACGAGTGCGATATGTACGTGCATGAGTCGCTGCACAACTGCCCAGGTTGTACATGAAGTTGTCATCGATAGGTCGTCCACACACACACACATTATACAATTTGAGATTTGGACGTTGAGAGTAGCCTCAACGAGTTTAGCAATGATGGCTGCGGGAGCACAGACACTCAACCTCACAGACGATTCGCTGGACAAAGTCCTTTATGCGCTCAAAGAAATTGATACGAAGCATTGACTGCTTGAGTTGTACATCGTGGTGAGCTAAGCTTATGACACGGAGTTCGTAAGTTGCTTTGTGATAACTTTTGACCGTTGTGTTCAATTCGTTATCATGTAAGAAAAGCATTATGTATACGTCACTTTCTTTTGCTTCACAAAAGAAATCACTTGATTAGAAAAAAAGAGTCTCATTTGTGGCGAAGCCCGCATGTGCTTTGAATGTTGCTCGAATCGGCACAAGTAAACGTCATTATCGCACATGAGAGGATGTCGTTGATGACGGCGATGATGTATCCTTAGTAGAGCCGTGATCTTCGATGTCACGGTGCTGACTGTTCTTAGTAGCTTCATCCATCGCCACTTCTAGACAACTGGTGGTTAGCACTTTCCCCATGCAAAGGGTACACACTGCAACGGACGCTTGTATCACCGCATAGCTGAGTGGAGTCATGTGGTGGAGTTTTTTCGACAAGCAACATCGAGAACACACATAGCTTAAACAAACACAGCATGTGTGTTTGCGTGTCAGAGCACCGCTGACATCCTCATGGCACACATGACAGGACATTGAATTGCCAGTTTGATGCGATGGGATGGATCTCTTTTGCTTCAGAATCCACATGAGCTTCTTCATTGTTGCGTAGTCCCCGAGATTCTGGACCGAAGAGATACATTTGGCCGACATGAAGGTAGCAATACTCGAAGGGATATTTCCCATCACGTCAGTACATGCCTTTGCATACGTCTCTACTACGCCCTCGCTCTTTTGACGGTACAAATGGTACATCGTCATGTTTCCTCGGACAAGTTTGTGTTCGTGGAGCTCTGGAGCCCCAGGCACAGCAACTGAGTGAAGGATGTGGTAGCCAATGCGTTCACCTGTGGAACTGGTCGTCACTCCTGTAGACTCGAGGTAGACAAAGTCGCGACAACGCACCAAGGAGCGCATTATTGACGGACCTCCATTGACTGCCCACTTGATTTGAAGTCCCTGGAATGGATCGGCTGCTGTCGGATGGACAACAGTGTCGAGCACAGCAAAGTCAAGGACGTTAGTGCCAATGTGTGCAGCCTTGACCTTGGCCTCCTCTGCTGTGGGATTGATGACCCCGTACATGACGTCATCGAGACTTCCCTGCACGGTGCCAAACCATAGCAGCTTTTGCACCTTATTGAGACTCTCTCGATGTCCATAGTCCAAGTTGGACTTAGCCTCGGCTCGTGTGAGATAACGCGGTCGCTTGACTTCTCTGCCCTGGTACACAACCACGTCTTCAAAGTGCTTGATCATTTTCCACCGGCTTTCGTTCACGACTCCGTGCTGGACGTCCAAGCCAGTCTCATAGGAAGCCAACGTCTGCTGCACGAACGAGTCGGCCAGCTTCAGGACCTCGTTCTTGTCACTGTCACAAAGCTTCAATGGTGCAAACGGCGAATGAGCGCGTGGGAATTTCATGAATGTACGCTTTGGCTTGCACAGTTGAAGGTCAATGTGATAATGAACGGAAGACTGCCTGGTAGCATGTGACGACGATGGCGACTTTCGGAGGTACTGATAAAGGAACAGCTGACGCCACTGCGCAGTCATCATGGATTATTGGGGATGTTGAGCCTTAGACGTGTGACTTAAGTGCAGTAATGTTCGAGACTCGGATCGGAGTTACTCTTCACGCCTTCGACGCCCTGCGTGCTTTTCGACTCGTTACTGCACCGGATGCACTTGGCTATAGTCATCATCGGTGGGCGCTTCGAAGACGAAGATTATTGCTGGCTATGTGCCTGTCGACACTATCGACTTTGACGTGGGGGCGAGATCATGCCACTGCTACGCGCGTCTTCTGATCGTCAGCCCCTTACATGGAACTGGGTTCGCTAAAATACAGCTTCGGTTGGTAAAGGTAGTTCACTGCTTCTGTAATCGTACCGTGGCACTGCAGTCAGTATCCTAATGGAAGTCCATCGTGCATTGACGTGGCGTTATGCACTGTGTATTAGCAAACCTCAATCATCTACCGCTTATTGCTATCCTTTCCTTACGGCATAAGCGACGATGTGGACGACGTCGGAGAAGCTTCAGACCAGTACGTGTACGCCTTGAACTGCCTGCCACCCTTTGAGAGCTCTTCTTGTACAATGTCCAAGCCGTTCACGACAGACGCATGCTGGATGCAACTCTTGCACACGTTGGCAGCCTTCTGCACCACGACTTGTCTATGCAAGGGTATGAAGAACATCTTCTTGGGCACGCAACAGCGCGCGCAACATTGCCTCATGCATATCTTGCACGTCCGTCGCCACACCATAGCGCCTTTCATGATCTTCGGACACACGTGACAAAGCTTGGAGCGGTCACTCGGGACAATTTCCCTCCGCTGACTCAGCAGCCAACTAAGCTTCTTCATCAAAGCATAATCTCCGAGCTTTGAGATCGCTACCATGCCACTCGACGATAACGTCGTTGCCACACGGAGAGGCATGTCGCCCATGAAATCCATGAAAGCTTTAGCATACGTTTCCACCACGCCCTCACTCTTCTGCCGAAACAAGTGGAATAAAGTCATGTTGCCACGGACAAACTTGTGTTCGTGGAGCTCTGGGGCTCCAGGGATTGAAATGCTATGCAGTAGCTGGAACCCGATGCGTTCACCAGTCGACGTGGTTGTCATCCCCGTCGACTCGAGGTACACAAAGTCTCGACTGCGCACAACTGAGCGCATCATAGTCGGACCAGCATTAACTGCCCACTTGACTTGCACTGCGCGAAACGGGTCTTCGACTGTCGGATGTAAGAGAGTGTCGAGCACGGCAAAGTCGACGATGTTACTCTCAACACAAGCAGCTTTGACCTTGGCTTCTTCCGAGGTGCGGCTGATAACAGCAAACATGATGTCGTCTAAGTCGCCAAGAATTGTACCGGACCAAAGCAGATGAAGCATTTCGCTACGTTTGGTGTTGCGTGATAGCGTGACACGTGAGAGTCGGCGCTCTTTAAGTGCCTTTCGGTCTTGATACACGACGACGTCTTCAACTGCCTTGACTCGAACCCACTGCGTTGTATCCACAATCCCGTGGTTATCATAAAGGTGTCGATCAAAGTCCTCTATCGCCTCTGTGACGACAATTTCCGCTAGATCGATGACCGTCTCTTTGTCACACTCGACCAGATGAAGAGGTAGAAACGGAGGGTGCTCGAGAGGGAGTTTAGTCATATTTGTTGGTGTGTACAGCAGCCTTCAAGTTGACAAGTGTAGTCGATATGGCTTCAGTCAATGTAGTGCCATCAAACATCGTTCAAGACCGAAGCTCCATTGGATTGCGAGTATCCGCGGGACTTGCTTTGATGAGCAAGATGTCAGTTTACCACCAATTTTAACGGCAGGTGCCATAAACAAGTGGGCGTAAATGTCGCGGTGGCTTCTTACCTGAAATTTCACGGTGCGAGTGGTATAACATTTGAGGGCCACAGTGACAAGAGGTTCACTTCAATCTGCAGCTTGAAGTTTGGCGAAATTGACGCTTCGAAACTTTTCGGGTGAGCATACTTATTCTTTATTTCAAGTATACATTTTGGTCCACAATATCCTCTTGGCTTACTGACGTCCTTTTGACAGCAGCATCCTTACGTTCCTGGCCGTGTATCTCTTTTGAGCAGCTCTAGCATGTTGATGGCCGCGCTCATGTCGTGGACCTAGTAATGCCCGGCCCACAGCAGCGGAGCTCGCTTTGGCTCGATCACCATGCGCTTGCGCCATTTCTTCTTCGATAGCATTTCCACTATATGACGAAGACGATGGGGTTTTGGTGTCACTGCGAGCTTAGCTTCTTCGTCCGTGCACATCTTCCTACTCACAGTCAAGACAACACGTTTTGCTATCACATCGACCGCCATGCAAGTCATGCGCTTCTGAAAGCCCTTTTCGGTCCGGACACTACAAACGTCTGCTTTCGAATTGAGCGATAACAGAGGCGTAGCCCATCGCTTCTCCTGGAATGACGCCGTCGAGAGTGAGTCACTTGATAGATTTTCGTTATAACCCTTTCGCTCCTTGATGCACAAGCAAAATCTAGAGCAGTTGCTGTGATCTATGCGCTCTCTCGAGCATCGTAGCAGCAGGAAATAGTGAGACTTCAACTTGACCGCTGTACTTCGTTTCCAAGGCTTCAAATGCTGCTTTGTGCTGCAGGAGGGGAGGCCAAGTGTCAGTGATGGCAATTCCTGCATGCGTTCAATTCGTCATTTTGCCAGCGTATACCAGGCAATAGAAAGTATTGTGTATCTTTGTTGAGATTATGTACACCATTGATGACGATAGCATCACAGTGACTTTGTTGCTCGATGTGACAACATCAGGCTTGAATTAACATACGATAGGCATGCTTCAGTACCGATGATGTGGCGAAAGCGCTGTCGATCTCACGCCAGACGAAGCGAAGAGAGATCCCTTGACCAAACTTAGGAAAATAATATGGCGTTTTACATTCGATTACATTAGGCGCGGACGAGAAGGAATTGTGAGTGAGCTGGATATTACGGTCATAAGTTCTCATAAGGCCGCATGCACAATTCCAAAGGCAGAAACAAGATGTAGTAACAATTATGGACGAGACAAAGTATCCAAGCGCGAAGTGTCCCTGACCAAGCAGATAATTGCTGGAGCTTCCTAGGAAGTGTCTCGTATAGAAAGCAAAGGAGGACCTCATTATGCTGCTCCTATCGTCAGAAGAATCACTCTTTACGACCAGTAAGATATTATCCTCGACAGAACCCTAAGCCTAGGTTCTCACATGGCTGGTGAGACCAAAGTCAAAGACGTCTCTCTCTCTTTCTCTCGTCACTTAAGAACTTGCCCCCGTGTCTATCAACTTCAACAGTTGCCCGGGAAGTGATGAGAATGGCTTCGACTCCTGTCACTCCGATGGTCAACACGAACTTGTCGGCGGTAAGGTCGATGTCCTCCGACTCTATGCAGCAAGAAGCACAGGAACAGCAACAACAACAACAACAGAATTACGCAGAAGACTACTCTGCTCTAGGAATGACGACGCTGTGGCCCGACAGTCGATTGTACTTGCGCAACCTCGCGCTGGGCCGCGAGTGCCGTAACGTGTTCAACCTTGAGCCCAACACTATCTTCCTCAATCAGAACGCGTACGGCGTGGCCCCCAAGCCTGTCATGCAGGCTCAAGCCCACTTTGTTAACAAGATGGAGACGAATCCAGACAGGTTCATGCGTCGCGAAGTGCCGACGATGCTGCGCCAGGCAGCGTCACATCTTGCGAGGTTTATTCATGCAGATGCAGAGGATCTGGTCTTTGTGACAAATGCCACCACGGGCATGAATGCCGTGCTGCAGTCACTGGACTTGCAGAACGACGATGAAGTGCTGTGTCTCAACCTCACATGTACGTTCCATCACTTGTTGAATGCATGCCATTATGTCGGTGGGGCGGGTCTGACCTTGCTGCTGTTAAAACTCGCTCTGCAGACTCGGCCGTGCTTAATACGCTACGTCATCTTTGTTACTGTACACAAGAGTTCGTGGAGCTCAAGGTGGTGGATGTCGTGCTACCAATTGAGAGCTATGACTCGCTGATTCAGCAGGTAGTGGATGCAATCACGCCTAATACGCGACTTGCAGTGCTCGATCACATTGCTAGCACGACAGGTTTCGTGCTCCCGTTGGAAAAACTTATCCCAATTTTTCACACGCGGAGTATCCCCGTGCTGGTAGATGGCGCCAGTGCTCCCGGCCAGCTGCCGCTCAACTTAAACGAACTGGGCGCTGATTTTTATGTGGGCACAGCGTACAAGTGGCTGTTTGGCTGCAAGTCTTGCTCGTTCCTGCACGTGAGTAGGGCGTACCAGAACACGGTACGTCCTGTAGTCACGTCGCTCGCATACGGCCAGGGCTTTGTAGAAGAGTTTGCGATCCAAGGCACACGAGATGAAGCTAATTTTTTGACGATCGTGTCAGCCCTAGATTTTTACGAGAGCGTTGGCGTGAGCCGAGTGTACGCGCACAACAAGTCACTGATTGACTGGGCAGGCGAATACCTGGCTACAACATGGAAGACGAACGTTTTGTTACCAAAGTGGCAACGCGCTCCATTTGTATGTAATGTGCGCATTCCCGTGGAGTGGCCGACGACTTCAGAGAACAAACCGATGTCACACGATGAAGCAATTTCGCTGTGCAATGCTATCATGGATTTCCTGGACGACCAGTACCATATTGTAGTGCGTGTGGTGCCGTTCCAGAACCAGCTTTATGCGCGCATAAGTGCGCAAATGTACAACGAGCGTGAGGACTATGAGCAACTAGGCCAAGCCATGGTGGAAGTCACCAAAAGCCTCTGTTCATGATGCGCAACGATCCATCTGTTAATCTAACTGACTTTGGGTGGCTATTGCACTCGCGTTCACGCAAGAGTCGAATTTGTCCTGTCTAACATGCAGCCTGCGCTGCGAGTATCCTCCAGATTTTCCTAAATGAACACCACTTTTGTCTCTACTACTCTTATACTACGCGTTCACCCTTCAAAGCGTTTCCTTGAGGTCCATCTGCGCACTTTGGAAACATTTTTTTCTTTTTGACAATAATGATTTTAGTTAATTTATTTCATCAACAGCACTGAGCCATGCAAAAGGTGCTGCTGTTGATAGCGACATGTGTGTCATGTGCAGGATGCGGCTTTCTGTTGACGACATGGAAGCGTGTAGAAGCTCCTAATTACGTCAGTCGTCGCATCGTCGTATCCATCGGTTTTGCTGGTCTTGCTACTACGATTGCTTTCTCCATGTGCGTCGATCACAATTGACTGTCCCCTTCCTTCGACTACATAGAACTAATGACTTGTTACATGGCATTGCGACTGTGCTGCTGCCAGGTCAATGGCCATAAATGGCCTTGGACAAAGCTACAGACGTCATGAGGAACTATGCTACGTGCAGGCGCTAGCGCTGCAGTACTTCTATTTGGCGTCGTACCTCTGGACTGCCTGCTTCGCCTTTCACCTCTATCAGATCATTGTCAAGCGGTCCGTTGCTCTTGTGTACTTGTCGATGATCTTGTTCAGAATCGGGCTGACCGTATAGGTATGGACACTTTTGTATAGGAACGAGTACCCGGAGAAGTTCTTGTGGATGTATCGTAGTGTTGGATGGGGCCTGCCTGGTTTGGTGCTGGGTTATCTCGTGCTTCGTCAATTGACGGGACACCTTGGAGTTGGCGGAGCCGATCGCCAATGGTGTTGGATCGCGGTGCACACAACGCGAGAAGAAACAGGAGAAGATCCGCTTGCTTGGCGGCGTGAAGGAGCACTCCAGCAACTCTTGCTATTCTACGTACCTGTCCTTGGTGTGTTTGTCTTCAATGCAGGTATTTACCACAATATCTTGAAGTTCCTGCACATGGATCCCATAGCACTACATTTTCGCGTCAAAGTGAAGCTCTACCTAGGCATTTTCTTCTTTTGCTCGGTTTGGGGACTATTCAACCGATTGGTGCAATTCTTTCGCGCTGATCATACTCCGAACGAGTTCCTTGGTGTGATGGAAAGTATATGTGATCCACTACAGCCGCTGCTAAACGCCGTGGCATACGGCACGAACAAGAAGTCGTTGGAAGCGTACAAAGTTCGGTTTTGCCCGAGCTGGATTTATCCGTCGGTGTCGTCGTCTGAAGAAGAAGAGTCCTCCGGAATTGATGACTCTCCTTTACTCCCTCGTGCCGGCGATACACTGGCAGATTCCTCGCTGGACCCTATCGATCGCGAGTTTGGCCACTACTTTGACCGTCGTGCACCTCGCAATAAGTTTGCACCACTAGGATCGAAGGGTATGAGTCGTTGATGCATGCATTGTACAATTTGAGAAAGCGACGCTACTATGCCAGTGCAAGTTGAACGATCAAGGTCAAGAACAGAAGTAGCAGGAGACACTAGCTTGAGCATACGCAGTTGATCGTTCAATATGAACATAGTCGGCTTGCTATGATAACTGTGCAACGTTGACACGTGGATCAAGTAGTGAAGAGCTGGGCGGTAGGCTTGTGCATTCATTCACTTCTGTATTTGCACCGTAGAAACGCAATTTCAGCGCAAGGAACGAGAAGATGGAAGCTCGTTAACCTTTACAGGATTTAATACAGACTCGTAAGCGATTTCCTTCTTCTTACTTACACCAACCACTCGCAACTAATCGCACATCAAGCAGCAAGTAATGCACAAAGGCGGAGTGTGGTACGTTTTACACGGATAATGTAGCCATCTTAACGCGTACTTTGTGCGTTGATTTGAAAGTTCAAATTGAGTCCTTTTGGTTTAAATTCGACTTAACTCCAGTTGCTGGCCGATCGCCATTTGCACGACCGTCTTCCTCCTGTGATGGTGGACCGTCCAATTCATGAGCGTGTGTTTAAAGTGTCAAAGGAGCTGAATCGACTGGTATGGATTGCACCATGGGAAGCTCATGATAACCCCTGCTAAAGACGATTATTCACCACGTCTTTACTTGTGCACCTCAGGACCTGCTGTGCGAACAACACAGACGGCAAATTGGGCACCGTGAAGGTCTTCCAGACTGGAAAACGCCTCGTACGCCAGCTGGTAAAGCCACTAGTCGCCATGAAAGAACGCCAGCCTTCTTTGCGTGGGATCAAGAGAGACAAGAGTCGACGTGGCACACCGAGACGCCTCAAGTGAGTAGCAAAGTGAGAATGACAATGACAACTCTTGAAGTTGATTGCGTATGAGATGATTGTTGTTTGTGTAGAAGGTGGCGAGGACGTTAGAGATGACGGAAAGAGAGAGTGAACAAGACTTGGAGAGGATTTCTCACATTGAGGAGAGACCGGAGACGGTCGTAGTAGATGAACGAGAGGCAGACGCGGCTATTGAAGTAGAAGATAGTGACGGCAGATCGTCAGAAGAAGACCAATCGATGGCGACATGTAGATCGATCGCTGTGAGTCCAATGAGAGAGGACATCCTCGATCGACTTCCTCCTGCTGCTGTTGCGGTACCACCGCGGACTCACACTCTTCCACAAGCTGCACAAGTGTCGCCATCACCGTATCGTTTTTCTTCGAGTCCGAGATATAGACACGGTCGTCGACTCGAAGAGAGGGATTTGGCCATCCCGTCGTCGCGTACTCAATCGTATGTTGCAGGATTGACAACGGAGCAGGCAGATCGGTACAGAATGAACAGATCG
>NQFO01000754.1:0-11439 GCA_003991265.1 Pseudoperonospora humuli
AATATTTCAGTTAATGTATATATTTGATGAATAGAACGCGAATATTCGATTAGCGTGACCTGATTAATGCTCATATTCAGGTCCCCAAAAACGATATGATGAGCTAAATCATCAAAAGGGAGCGACTGAAAGAAGACTGTCAGACTTTCGGGTGTAGACAAAGGTGTATACTGTATATGTATAGTATACGTCCGTAGTGCCGACAGTTGGCAGTCGGGCTCATTCGTGAATCTGCCGTGTACCCATCAAGTCCATGGCGGGAAGGGAGAAGACCAGGAAGCCGAGCGCAGGAGGAACTGGGGAGTCAACTGGACCTCGGGGGGGTGGCGTGTGAGGGCAGAGTCCGCTACGTCGTCGTCGTCGGCAGTTGAAGCCTTGGGTCCCGGTGCCGAGGTGCGAGCGGTCGATTCCGTACCTCCCGCAGATGGAGGGGGGGAGGGCGGCGTTGCTGTCAGCCCGGTCCCGAGTAGCAGTAGCAGCGACGGTAGCAGCAGCGCCGAAGAAACCGGGGGGAGCGACGAAAGCAGCGGTGAAGCCGACTCTCAGATTTTGGGTGCTCCAGTCACCTGGGAAGGTGATGCAACACCAGAAGTCACCGAGGGCGGCGCTAGTAATCGCGCCGACGAGACCAGCGACACCCGCATGGACGTTGATGAGTTGAACATGGTGGAGGCAGAGGTGGAAGAGGCGTCGGCGTCGTTGCGCGTAATCACCGTGAATGAAGACGTATCCATGGAAGATGAAGCCGAGAAAACCTGTCCAGCGGAAACACCATCCCCTGGCGCTGCGCGAATGTCGACGGGCGGCGTCCCCGAGGCAACACTGTCTAGTGAGGCAGCTTCCCGCACGCGTCGAGACGGGCGAGCGGATCGGCCGACGACAACACGAACCTTGGCCGCTATTGCAGAGGCGTCGAAGAGGGCGACACGTTCGCAGTCCGCTCGTAAAAAATGACATCCGAGTTGAAGATTTGCGGGACATGGGCGAGGTATACGAGGTGTGCGAGGTGGCAGGGATGAGCGGCCGGAAGACTATGGACGGCGAGCACTGGTACTTGACCTCTTGGGTTGGCGCTCATGATGGGAAGCCGGAGTGGGTGTCGGCCGCAGATGCCGCCGGTGCACCGGTTTGGAAGCAGATCATCGACCAGTGGTATGAAGCACGTGCTGAAGCTGAGGCAGCTGATCAGCCTCCGCCATTTCTGCAGAAGTTCATTTCTTCGAGCGGACTGTATCTGACGCTGGGGAATAACGGCGCGTTCGATTGCGTGTATCGAGCGGTGTTCCAGATCGGTAAGCTGTTGGGACAACCGTGCCTCGCTACCACACAAGATCTTCGCAACTTCGAGAAGAAGATGGGTGTGAACCGGGCGAAGACCAAGGGGTTGACGCGAGCTGATACCGCGGCGCTCTTCGATATGTTGACTGGAAAACAGGTGGGATGGAAGGTGCGCATCCACAAGTCGCAGTACGACGGGAAGTACGCTGGAGTCTTGGGCGTGGCGATGTGCTGCAAGGAACCCGGCTTCTACCTCGTGTCTGCTATCGACAAGTTGCGTCAGGGTCACATATATGTCGTGGAAGTGTCTCCCCAGGACGAGCTGTACGCATGGGAGAGCGGCTGCAAGCTGGGGCTGGGAGACCTGACCTTCGAGCAGATCTTGTGGATCCGGCGCGTGACGACGGCTGAGACACCCAAGGCCGACAAGCAAGACGAAGACGGAGCTCGCGACACGTCGATCAAGTATCCATCTCAGGCGTTTGTGCCGAGACCGTTGAACAAGCGAACCCGTTTGTTGACGGAGGGGGATTAGCCATCTGCAGTAGCGAAGGCTGCGAGTGACGGTCATGTCCACGCGCACGTGAGTCCGAGCAGGGTATTCTGGCGGCCGTGGCCGTGCAGACAGGGGCCGTTTGCATATTGAGGAGGTCGTGTTCCCCACTAAGTATGCCGGTAATATAGCGACTGCGTAACAAATCTGTCTTGCATGCAGACGGTAAAGCGGGCCATGGGTGGCACTCAGCCCCGTTGCTTCGTTATCACACACGGGGCCTAGTGTCGCCCTCGCTGTCGGCATGCTGGTCAGCCGGCAGCCAACGGCTACAGAGGGCGTGCAGTCGAGGGTTCCCTGTTGCTTGGATACGTCGAAGATGGAGCTGGATGTACGCCTTGGCCCGCTGGGTAACCAATTCCGAGTTGGTAGGCGTTCCATTCAACATGCAGTCATTATGGTGCAGCCAGACCATGTAGAGTACGCTACACCGAATCACATTGAAGACACGGAGCATGTTGTGGGCACCACGGGTACGCACCGCCGTCGGTGTAAATACCAACCCTTGGAGGTACACCACCGTCTCCCAAGTTACATCTGTCGTAAGGAGATGGCGGTAGTTCGTCAAGAAGAGAGTCCAAGCTGAAGTGGCGACGGGGCATCTCCAGAACAGGTGCTCCGCGTCTTCGACTACTGGACATCCGTGCACGCACAAGACGTCATCTGTTTGATGCCGGTACTTCTTGCGGACGTTTAGCCCATTGTGTTGGAGTCGAAACTTGATATCCGCCAAATAGGAAGCAAGTCACGATCCAGACTACGTTCCCGCCGCCAGAGATCTTTCCATGCGGGTTCGTTAGCAATCCCCAGGGACGTGTGGGGAAGGCGCTTGATAACAGGGAGCTTGTGCAGGAGGTGGTAGAACTCATGGTTGTCGCCTTCGACGAAGATGACTTGACCAAATGTCCAGCCGTGGGAAGCAGCACACTGCCCTGCAGGTAAATGCGGGCCACAGGCTGGGGTCCCGGATACCTCGACGCCGGTAAGCCTGCGGAATTGGCGGGAGACGAAGCCAGCCGCCCTATTCCGTTGATCGCTCGTTTCGAATCGTCCATCGAGAATGGCGAGGCACACCTCCTTGGTCGGTAGCGCGCCATGTCGGTCGACAAAGTCCTGGATCTTCACGTAGCCTTGGTCGAAAAAGAGTGAGGCGTTCCTGGAAGCCTTTCCGGTTAACCTGCCTGCCGCGTTCACACGAAGAAAGTGGATGCACCAGTACGGCATTTCAACGATGGCGCATGCCTGATCTGCAAGAGAGCAGTGCTGCTGGAGCAGGGTGTTCCACACTCGTAGTGGTTCGATCCAGAACGGAGCAAGTCCAGCCCATGATCCTTGAAGCGTGAGTCCCCGTGGGATCGGCGCGTAGAGGATATCAAATCCTCGGGAGCCGTAATCGAGGGCCCGCGTAAAGAGCACAGAGGCCGCAGCGAACCAACGAGGTACCTGGTGTTGAGTCGTCACCGCCCGCATAGCATCACGGAGCGAGCAGAGTTGGAGGGCGTGACTGAAGGCTCGCGTTTCGGGCAACCCGAGGCCCCCTTGAGAAGTCGGCCAGTAGAGCCACTCCTCCGCCATCGGACCCTTGACGTTGCGGGTTTCCGAGATTTCCTTCTTGAATAGGAACGACTTGGATAGGCGCTTGACTTGTAGGACGACGTCATCCGGGACCCGTGTCACCGCCGCCGTATACCACAGCAGAGGGAGAATGATGGTACGCAGGATCACCGCTCTACCCAGGAGAGTGCGAGCCCGATACCGCCACAGTTTGCACCTCGTCACCATCGCATTGAGAAGGCGCGGAAATCTTGTACTCGTCGGAAGCGATGGGCTGATGAAATTGCCAAGAAGGCGCACGGCGCCATCATCTGCCACGACATCCCACCCGTCCGACTCCAGTGCTTCGCGGAGGTCTGGAGGTAGAGGCGAAAACGGGAAGAGATGTGTCTTGTTCACGCTGAGTCGAAGCCCAGCCGCGTCCGCGTAAAGTCGGACAGCGTCGACGAAGAACGGGGCATTCGCCAGATCGGAGAGAAGTCCTGTGCAGTCGTCCGCAAAAGCCAGGAGGTGGTGCCTGTCCGCGTCTTCAGGAGCCTGCAGTCCCATGTGGTTCGTTGTCGCCCGAAGGTAGCAAAGCAGAGGCTCGATGAAGAGCACAAAGAGCGCCGGCGATAAAAGGTCACCTTGGCGGACTCCGCAACCCAACTCGAAGAACTTGCTCGCTGCCCCGTTGACGAGGACGCTGACCAGAGTCCCCTTGAAGAACGTCATTACCCAGTCGCAGAAAATGTCCCCGAAGCCCATATGCTTGAGAACAAGCAGCAGCGCCGCCCACAGAACGCTATCAAACGCTTTGGCGTAGTCAAGAAGGACCGCCCCAGCCTTCGTCCAGCGAAGACGCTTAGCCAGTTCTTGCAGGTCCTGGAATCGCAACAACGTGTGTCGAATCGATCGACCTTTCACGAAGCCCGTTTGGTCGGAGTGCAGAAGCAGGGGTAGAATCTCTCTCAAGCGCCATGCGAGGATTTTCGGCCCAAACTTCGCGTCGTGGTTGAGAAGCGTGATCGGACGGTAGTTGCTCGGGAGGCTGCGGTCGCCTCTTTTGTAGAGGAGCGAGATGTAAGCCATGCGCTGCGACTTGGTCATCTTACCGCCATCGAAATTGTTGGCGTAGATCATCTCGTAGACTTGGGCCCACCGAGACGCGTTCATCTGGTAGTACTCCGCCGGAAGACCGTCGTATCCTGCCGACCGACCCGTCGGAGAGTACTGGATTGCCCAGTAGAAATCATTTGCCGTCATCGGGGCGTCCAGTAGGCGTCGGTGGTCTTCTGTGAGCCGTGCTGTCGTGTGCTGAAGCAGCCCCTGGAGCGTAGATGGGTGGTAATGGCGTTTCCGAACGGATCCCTTCAAATCCCACGATGGAGATTGAAAGAGAGAGCCCCAATAGTGACGGTGTTCCGCAGCCATCTCGTCTGGTTTCGTCGTTACAGAGCCATTCGCTCTAGTGACATTGGCTATTGCGACCTTGTAATCCGTCGTCGTTGGCGACCTGAAGAAGTGCGCCGAGCCTCGCTCGCCATCCGTGACGTCTCGATCAAACTTGGTTTTCTCACGACGATTAGCAAAAAGGTCTTCCAGTGCCTTCAGCGATCCTTTGGTGGCTTCAAGTGCAGCTCTTGTGGCTGGAGTGGAGCTGACTGCGTCCATGGCCTTAGCCATACGGAGCTCCTCTCTGAGTGCGCGTATCTTGTCGTCGTCGTTGGTCTTGAGTGATCTCTGCATCTTTTGCAAGAAGAGACGATCGCCAGCCTTGTGCTCGTCGAGCAGGTGCCCTGGATTCGCACCCGGGAAGAGCTTGAGCCGGTCGCAGAGGCATTCCAGCGTGTGGTGTAAGGTCTTCTTGACCATCGGCGCCTTAAGCAGCCAGCGCGGACACTTCCAAGGAAGGCGCTTTGCCTCCGGCTGTGTGAGCGACGCCATAGGGAATTCGACTGGGTAATGATCTTCGTATAGGCATTTCCTGTCCGTGACATACCGGGAGCCTCGGAAGTACTGGTCGAAGAGGGGCAACGTCACGAGGCAATAGTCAATGCGGTTGCGTTGATTTGGACCGGAGAATAGACGTTGATCCGGAAAGGTAGCCCTCCACGGATCTATGACGCCCAGTGCCAGCATCCAGTTTCTTGCTTCATCGCGGCCGAGGTCATGTGGATACGGAGAAGCTTTGTCGAGAATGGGGTCCATCGGTGTGTTGAGATCACCGAGGACCAAATGGGTCGCCGTCTCTGGGAAACGAGTCGGCAGCGAGTCAAAAAAGCGCTTGCGGTCTGCCACACTGACCGGGGCGTAGACGACGTGGATGAAGACCTGCAGGTCATCAACTTTGGCGTCTACGACGAGGTAGCGGGGAAGGTGCTCAGCACTAGCGTAGTGATGTGTCACGTCCTCCACCGAAGTGAAGGGGTGAGCACCAGAAAGAAGGAGAGCGACACCGTTGTGGCCGTTGAAATCTTCCTCAGTTCGATGGGACCAGATAGCCGCAGCTTTCGAGTCGGCGGAGTTGATATAACTTGTAACTACCCGGAGATTGTCCGATTTGATGAACTTAGTCTCCTGGAGAGCGACGAGATGGTAGTCGGAGAGCAGCTTGCTGATCATGCTATTCACCGCACCACCTTTTTTGCAGGGCGCGTTCAATCCGTTAATGTTCATGGAAAGACCGCGCAGGGCCCAAGGTGACTCAGAGATGAGTGGCCTCGGGGGATTCCGGGGAGCCCATGGACTCATCACCGCTGCTCGCGTCGTCAGCAGGTGGCGCGGGGGCTTCAGCGTCTATCGACATGTTGTCTTGTGTAGGCATTGCGGCATCCTCCAGGATGGTGTGAAATGCCTGGCGCAACGGCTCGCTCAAATACTGCTCGTACTTCTGGCCTAGTTGGGACGCACACAGCGCTGCCAACGTTTGGTCGGTCCAAAGCAAGAAATGCGAGTACTGGAAGCTGGACACGAGCACGTCTCCACAAAGTGCTTGTACCTTCACTGGATCATGGTAAATCGCTGGGGCGTGCGTTCGGAAGAAGAGATCCATACGAGCGTATGCACGAGCGGCATCGCGAGTGGTGTCATCTGGGATTTGGTCGGCGAGGACCGCACTCGCTGAAGATGGGATGTCTCCGGGGTAATCCTTGACAACGTGGCGGAACGGGCTGCGCTCGGTTCCGTGCGTGGTGGACGGTTTGCCACTGTAGAGGCGCACGAGGGCGTGTTCTTCGACAACGTCGGCCAGCACTTGTGGGCTGGCGTGGACGATCGCCGCGTACGCGCTAGGTTGAGCTGTCAGGGCAGCCAGACGGTCTTCCGGCTCGCCGAGCGAGGGAAGCTAGTTAGCTGCCTTACGTGCCCGACGGCGGTATTCCGAGCGTTTGATCGTGTTCTTCTGAGGGCGGAGGATCGAGCGGGCTGTCACGAGCGCACCAATCGACTCCTCCAGTGCTAGAGGAGTGCCGCTTACCGTCTTCTGATCAACGAAAGCGACGCAATCGGCGTCACCTGAGGTGGGCTCATCGAAGTCATGGTCGCTAAATACCATCTCATAGGCCGTCGGTTTCACCGGGAAACCAAACACTACGCGGCCGTTCGGACCTTGGGTTGTCGAGATTTCAACTTCCGCAGTCGCGGGTGAGGCCGGAGCCGATGAGCAGAGCGCATGGCGGGTGACCTTCACCCAGTCTTGGATGGGAGCTGAGGGCGTAGGTCGCTCAAGAATGCCGACTCCATCTGGCTCTTGAGGAGTCAGCGGTTGAGCCGGCGGTGTAGCAGGTGCTGCCGACGCACTTTGACCACGCCGGTGCTGACGTTGAGTACGACGGGCTGCTTTCGCTTCCTCCGCGAGTCGCGCCTGCTCCGTAGCAGCTTCGCGTTTCGCTAGGATGGAAGGCGGCACCACCTTGTTTAGAGAGCGCTTTTTGTGTTGCACAAACACAGGGTTGTCGAAGCCTGGGAACAGGATCTCACGCAATGGCACGTTGTCCTTCATCAAGGCGTCCGGGACGTCATGCTGTGGAAACCAGACCGTGCGATCACGGGACGTCAGCGAACCGGCGCGATGCGTCGGAGCGATGATCGGCTGGAGCCCGAGGTCGAAGAAGTAGTCGTAGATCACGTCCTCGTCAAGGTCTGACGGGATACGTGTGAGGTCCACGTAGTAAAAGCGTTCGTAGGCGCTGTAGGGCTTGACGATGAGTTTCTCACCCATGCACGACACCGCCGTGCCTCCAATCTTGATCGCAAGATCTCGGTTGGTGCACGTGAAGCGGATGCCATGGCCACGAACGCAAACGAAGTCGCACAGAGACGTCAACGCGTTGTCCCAAGTCGACGATTGAGGTTTACGGTTGATCGCATGCAGAATATCCTGGATGCCATACACATTGGCGATGCGCGCAGCGGGGATGAACATCTTGACCTTGTCTTCGATATCGACACAGGCGCGTTGCACTTCGCGAAGGGCAAGGACCCGAATCTCCTGCGCTGATGCCTTCCGAGCGAGCGCTTCGTTGATGTCAGCGAAGAACTTGTCCGTCGGGACGTGGCGCGCTTGACGACCAAATTTATCGCGGTAGGCTTGGCGGGGATCCGGGGAGGACCTCTGCGCGGGGCGTGACGAAGCAGCCATGGAAGTGGATGGCTAAGAGGAGGCGAGGGAAGAAAGAGCCGGGGGCGAGGCACGCAAGCGTAGCAAAGATGGGGCGTCGATGGGTCGCAGGATGCAGTCTCGGATGGGCGGGCTGATTTTGGCGATTCAGCAGGGGTAGTTGGCAAATCGCGGTCGAAAATTCCCAGAGTGAATGTCACTTGTGGGGTCTACGGCAAATTGAGAACTGAAGGGGGGGCACGTTTGGCTGAATAGTGTTTTTTTGTTAAAGCCCATGAAATTTAGGGTCGAAAATTATGTAGGCCGAAAATCATCCAAAAAGTGTGGTCCACCCAACTTAAAGGCTGTGACATGTTTTGTGGCCGTCCAATAGAAAGTTTGAAAAATTTCAAAATTTCGCAGGATATAAAATTTGGAGGTCAGGGGTCGAATTTGGGTGTGGGGGAAGCTGAAAAGCTATCATTTCCGAATTTGCCATGGACTTCACAAGCAGCACCCAAGCCCCCCAGGTACGTACGACGAGGGCCCCGCCGACCCCGGCAGACAGTGGGGCGACTACCTCGTTAAGCCGGGCGACCCGTGACGAAGCCGGTACGCCGCTTGCTCCCTCTTTGACCCTTAATACGGTTACTTTGGGCCCGAGTGGGTGCGCCGCGGAGTCACAGGAAGCCCAGCAGCAGCAGGGTATCGCTTCCGCCGCAGCAGGTGGTCAGGGCGTTCTTGGAGAGGCTGCGTGAGGCAGCCGAGGCAGCCAGCATGGCAGCCTTGGAAGCTGTGCCTAGCGAGAAGGGCTTGAATGATGGGGTAGTGGCGAGCGACGACGTCGTCGAGCATAGAGCCGTTGGTCGCAGCGAGAGTTTGGATGCTTCTTTGCCTAACATTGGAGGCTTGGATGTATCGGCGTCGGGTGCTGAGTCGTCGGCGCCGGGTGCAGAGAGTCCAGCGACGGTTGAGGTGGCAGCAACGGCGGACGTGGGGGCACCAGCCGTGGAGGAGGATGGCGGAGTTGCCGCGCACTGTGAGGTCGCCAATTCAACGAGGGACGAAGGAAATGGCACCCCAGTCTCGTCGGACGAGGAAGAGGGCTCCGTGGCGGGGACGGCGGCGTCAACCGAGAGGCTAGGGAGGCCTCGTCGAGCGGCTGCGGTGAAGGCTGTGGCTCTGATAGCCGGCCACTCCGCGGAGGATCTCCGGAAAGTTCGGGCGTCGAAGAAGCGTCTCGCTGCGGTGGCGGACGAGTTGGAGGAGCAGGAGGAGGAGGATGAGCCCGTCGATAAGATCAGAGAGGTTCGGTGCGTGACGGAGCGCGAGGACCGGGAAGGGGCCCGATGGTATCGAATTCGTTGGCGCAATGTGTCGGAGGGTGAAAGCGAGTACAGTTGGGTGCCGGAGGCGGATCTCGACGGAGCCTCCGCGTGGAAAGAGGTCGTTGACCATTACTACGACGAGGCGCTGCCGAAGAACCCGGGATTGTTGTTCCGTCATTTCATGGACCAGGACATGGCGGTTATCACCATGAGTTCAAGCAGCGAGTGCACGTGCGTGTATACGGCCGTCGCGAAGCTCATGGAGTTGCAGCAGGCCTCGATGCAGTTGACGAAGGAGCTGGTGACAGAGTTCGAGGCTCAGGAGGGGTTCGACCGCTTGGCGCAGAGGGGGTTGAAGGCAGCCCAGGTCGAGCATTTGTTCCGTTTCCTGGTGAAGCGTGGGTGGAAAAACCAATTGCACCCTTCGCAGTATGAAGGCGGGGTGACTGGACCGGTGGGTTTGGCACTAGCTGCGAAAAACCCTGGATTGTACTTCGTGGGGACGATAGAGCCCCCTCGTACCAGTCATTGCTTCGTGCTTGAGATCAAGGAGGACATGAGCTGTTTTGTCCATGAAGGCGGTATCAGGATCCGGCTGGGGCAGTACCAGTACGCGCAGCAAATTCGATGGGTCCGCAAGTGCAGCATCACAGGAGGGCGTGGATCTGTAAGCGAGGGTGGATTCGGGGAAAGCGAGATTGCGACGGAGGGTGTCGAGGACTCGAGTGTCCCTTTCGCGAAGCGCCGTAGGAAGGCCCATCGAAAGCGAGCGAAGAAAGCGGCGACGGTGGATTTGACGACGATGGAGACTGAGTGAGAGGAAATGGTGGTGAGAAGCTTGAGCGTGTGGGGGGCGAGAGTAGCAGCGGAGGCAGGGAGTCGAGGAAGCTATCTGTGAGAATGTAGGGTATCCACAATAACATGGGTAATTCAGCGTTTGGTAGCGGTCGGGCATGGGATATGGGGTGGCTTGATAAACGTTGATGTTGTAGGTGGAGAGAAACTTGTCGGGCATACGGTGTGCAGCGTCATCCGGCCAGTCTGGAGCCGGAAGTCCGAATGGGAGGGATCGGCAAGCAACACACCGGCCGGAGCAACTTAGAGGTGAGGGGATACGGGAGCTCCGGAAGAGCCCATCGATTCATCGTCGCTCGCGGTAGCGACGGAAGGCTCACCTGGAGCAAAGTCAGATGAGGTGGAGGAGGAGTCATCTTCATCCCTGTCGACATGATCTTCCCGAACCAGTTCCATCGAAAAGAGCATCGGTACGGTAAGGTACTTCTCGTACTCGAGGCCGAGCTGAGAGGCACACAGTGCGGCTAATGTATCATCTGACCAGAGCAGAAAGCAGCAATACTGGGAGCACGAGATCGGAACAGCGCCGCATAAGGCTTGCACTTTGACGGGGTCGTGGTAGATTGCTAGAGCATGCGTCCGAAGGAACAAGTCCACATGAGCGTATGCACGGGCGAGATCGCGGTAAGTATCATCAGGGATACGCTCGGCAAGAATGGCACTTGCCGATGGCGTGTTTCCGTCAGGGTAATCGCGTTTAAGATGGTGGAGGAGGCTGCAATTGGTCCCGTGAGTCGCAGCTGGCATTCGGCTGTAAAGACGCAACACTGTGTGGTCCTCGAGGACAGGGGACAGTGTGGCCGGGCTGGAATGTATGATCGGTGCATAGACGCTGGGCTGAGCCGTCATCGCGGCTAGGCGATCATCAGGAACGCCCAGAGAGGAGAGGTCGCGTGCTGCCCGCTGGGCTAGGCGACGATACTCCGGGCGCTTGAGTGTGTTGGTCCGAGGTTTCAGAATCGACCGTGTGGCGACCAGGGCGCCAACCGGATCGGAGAGGGTCGTGGGTGAGGCTATCACCGACTCGTGACCGTTGTAGGCGACGCAATCTACCACGTTGGACCACAAAGGGTGAGGTGCTCCTGTAGCGGGTTCCTAGTATATGTGGGTGATGAGAAAATTTCATGAACTATTTTTGGAAACGTCTTGACGGTTTCAAAAGTTGGTTTGTGTAACTGACGAGTCATTTCTCATTTTATGTGGGTGAATGGTGGATATTTACGGTGGCTTTGGGAATGGCGTGAGGGTTTCCAGAGTCATCACAGGTAGCTACTATTTGTCTGCATAATTGG
>NQFO01000758.1:0-15027 GCA_003991265.1 Pseudoperonospora humuli
TTCAAGATGACCGTCAAGCTTTACGCCAACCTCGTCAGTCAGCCCAGTCGTGCGGTCGAGTGGATCTTGCGGCTCAAGAAACAAGACCACGAATTTGTGGTCACGGACTTTGGCAGCGCTATCTTCAAGTCTTCGGAGTTTCTGGCTTTGAACCCCAATGGACTCATCCCAGTGTTGCAAGATGGGGAGTTTTCGATATTTGAGGGCAACGCCATCATGCAGTACGTGGCCGAAAAGTTCGGCTGGACGGACTTGTATCCGACCGATGTGCAGGCTCATGCCAAGGTGAACCAGTACTTGCACTGGCACCACACGAATGCTCGTCTCATCACGTCTAGGGTGTTAGTGCCACTGATGCACTCCAAGCAGAATGTGGGTACACCCGAAGAGTCTGTGTTCATTAAGGACACTCCAGCTCTTCTCACGAAGCTGGCGGAGCTCATGGAGAAGTTCCTGGTCAAGGACTTTGTGGCCGAGACGGATCATCCTACCATTGCTGACTTCGCCGCTTACTGCGAGTTCGTTCAGATTGAGCTCATGGGTATCCACGACTTTACCAAGTACCCAAAGCTGTCGGCGTGGCTTAAGCGCATGAAGTCTGTGCCACACCACGATGAGATCCACGCACCACTGGACGAGTTCTTGACTACGATGGGTCTTAAAACCAAGGCCAATTCGTAAGATACTGCTAGTTCTTACTCGTTGCATTCGAAGTAAGCACCAAACATTGACACAATGCTACTGGATTTGTTCTTGTTTTTTCCTCATTGTACGTAATTTCTTTGCACTGTTGGAGAGCATCGCTGTGACCAAGAAAACTATGTGACGTCTGTTTCGTGGTCTCGAAATCAAAGATCAAGGCTGAGGAAGAGCCAAATAATGAATCCTATGCACAGGCGTGTGTGGTGCTGCTGCAGCGTTATAGATGCAGCAACAGATGAAGCAGCTCTGACTACCCTTACACTCAACCTCCGTGCACGACGACGAAGCAAAGAAAAATCGAGCACTTCACCATATCATCCGAGAACGCGGGCGCTGCTTCAGTCACTTGTGACACCTCGATATTCCAGCTCAATACTGATCCAGTTATACTGACGCAACGCATTGTGGCCAGCAGCTCCGAACTGCAAGCAGTAGCCTAGTGCCTTTTACAAATATGGCACGTCTCCGGCTCGGGATCATCCGAAAAAAGCGGCTTTTCAATCTTCTTGGGCGGGATCTAGACTCGCGATATCTTGTCTGTGTCACTGTTTGCCACGTCACCTCATCGACTCCTCTTCGTCTCGGCGGTACGTTCAACATCAACGTCGATATCTTGTTTTTTGTTGTGGTTGTTGAAACAAGTGTTGAAATGGTTTTACTCAATAAAATGCCTTCCTATTGTTTTGGCACTTCAAATTAGCTTTTATGCGTAATTTTGGCGTTTTCGTTGAGATGACCTTCTTGAGGAAATCTGAGTGCTTTTGATGCTCTTCTCCCACGTCATTCTCCTCGCGATTGCAGCGTGTGAGGCTGTAGTCCACGAGCTGCTGACAGAGAGCACACAGTCTTCCTGGAAAAGATTGAGGCAGGATTTGCTCGGCCAGTGCGACGCTGTCGTGGATGGTGAAGGAGGCGCCATTTCTGTTCCTGCAAACGATGACAGTGCTCTCTCGGCCCAAGATGCGGCAGAGCTTGCCCGCAAAGGCTGCGGCGATACTCACCGCCAAGCTGAAGGAGGATTGGTGAACCATACGGATTTGAAGGAAACGGAACATGGACGACTCAGGCTATTCTAGACGCATGTTGAGCGCTCTTCCGATGCTATCTGACCTGAGCGGCCACTTTCGCGGATCCACAAATTTTGAGGAAGTGGCTATGCTCTTTTGATAGCCTGGATGCGTCCGTGGCCTAATATCTCGCTCTTGAGCAGCTCCAGCATGTTGATGGCCGCGTCCACATCGGCCTCAGTAGCGCACGCTGTTCGTCATGGATACGAGAAAGTGGCCGCTGCATGCGGAGCATCAGCAGATTGTTCAGCACGAAGCGTATGGACTCTCCTCAGCCTGTTCTTCTTCACAAAAAGTCTGACATCCGAACCGTGGTGAAACAAACTTTCAAACAATCTTCTTAAGGCACTAAGCCGTTAAAGGTACATTATTGTTGCGCTGTGGCAAATTTGCACGCAGGACGCACCGCCACTCTTGAGCTTCTTCTGCGCTACCAAGACGTACGTACAGTACTTGATTTCGAGGCGAATCCAGCGTGATGCAAAGTTCCAGCGGAGGCGGAGACCGCGTTGTCCCTGATGATGGCAACACCAGCGATCCACTACGTCGTCGAGTCTTCACACCCTCAACGTATCCTCTCCATCGCGGAACTTCATATGGTCTGTCACTATTATAATACGACAACATCGAGCCTTGTATAACAAAAAAGTAGCGTCGCCAAATTCCTAGAAACGAAGTCTTCTTTTCCATCCAACCACTCTTAATGATCGGAATGGACATTCGGTCGAATCGACATAGTCCATCAGGATCAAAGGACGACAAATTTACAGTCACTTCTTCACTTGAGCCTATTGACCACGAGCGAGATTTGCGGCGTGCAGGCGTTTTTAGAGCCCGTAGCCAGCGATTGCGCTCTTGGGAGTCGTGTGCACGAATATCGATAATCTTCCCGCACGCGCCATAGACTTTGAACCCAACACGATTGCTTCGATCGTGATCGTCAACATGAGCTACCCGGAGAACACCCCGCGGTTGACAACCATCACCAAAGTGGAAGAGGTTACGCGACGCCCAGGCCGAAGCCACCGATGCTTGAGCTTGTTTCAAAAACACTTCGGCAGGAAAACTAGTAAAGTAGGATAACATGGTGCCATCTAGACAGAAATACCGATGACGCCACCTTCCAAGACGTGCACCACGCATCCATAACCAGCCACAGAATTGATCTTCTAGTGCCAAGTTTCCTGACTCGAGTGATGGTAGATCGCGCGAAGTCTCAACATAAGTCACTGATGCCCAACTCGACGGCTGACCTCCTGACGTCGTAGCTTCACAACGAGGATAGCAGTTTCCAAGATTACGGTCGACTTCGGCTTCTACTACAAAGCCTGACATCGACCGCATAGTACGCGTATACGTCATTCTTGCTCTCTCAACGGTTTGTGACTGAGTTAATGAATTGGGCGGTTGCTTTCTGGTCGCTAGCTCCGATGGCTTCGTTCGTTATCGAAGCCAAGAGTTTCAAAAATGACGTCCCATAAGCGCTAGTCGATTTGGGAAGAAGCGCTCGACGAGAAAGCCCACACAACGTACACCGAAAACTAAAACACATCCTCCCATTTCGTTGGGACTGCTAGGGGGCCGTGGCCCCATTATAAATACTGAACATGCTATCGACACGTGTTTAACGGGCAGAAGTCAGTGCTTGCCTTTGAACGGGTGCTCGATCCCACGAGCTTTTTTCTTCCCAAAGTGGCGCACGTGAGACGTCTCCATGACGCCCAGTCTCGGTGGAAATAAATGCACTTTGCCAACTTTCTCATGAAAAAACAGGATTCATCAAATATACATAGAAATACAACACTTGCTCCCTCACCATGCTGGTGGAAATCTTGCATCTGTGCCTAGTCAGTATACCAATTGAAGGCGCATGATCCGATCAAGTCGAAGCCGTCGAACGGAGTGGAAATACCGTCACTACGCCATTGAGCTCGCGGGATGCAATCTGGCGTCGAGCTAGCGACAGCTGAAGGGCGGTCAGAATGCGCGGTTTGCCATCGATCGAGTGACGACCTACACCACAGATCAATAAGCACCGACGAATTCGATGCGCCTGGCAGTACTCAATGGCTTCACGAGCTATCCAAAGGGCCTCCATCACGATCATGCCGTGCAGATCAATCGGCCACTGGTGTCTAATGTTTTTTACAAGCAGAAACAGAAGTTGAGTAGAACACTAGCCATTTAGGAACATGCTGCACAGACGTACTTGAGATGCTCTTCATGTGCCAAAAAGTAATCATGAGCCCACTGGCGTTGGGCTTCTCGATGTTCACGACGCGCCTTGCTCAATCTGCTCAGCAAAGCCAGGCACAATGTGTTATGTTCGATTGAGCAAATGTGCAGTGAAAAACAAATCTACCACTCACTCTCGAACACGATCACCCGCGAGAACGTGTTGACCACGCCTAAACGATGCCAAAACATCACAGTAGCGAGTACTGAGGTTCTCTCTTGCTGTGTTGACCTTATGCTTGCTAGAAACGAGAGTCCAGTCCATAGAACGATTATCATGTTGTGATTGACGAGTGGCCTTGGCAGCAGCAATCTCCTCAGCATCAGCAGCAGTCATTTCCACTTCCTTAGTCGCAGTTGGTGGAGGCACATGATGCTTTTCAACCAGCGGCAAATTGTATACTTCACGCAGTGCCGCTTCGGTGGCATCGGAGCTACAACTGTTTAGGACAAACGTCTGGACACATCAAAAAGACAAAACGAGGTCAGTTCGCGACAATCTCGAAGACGAGACGAACAGGATCGCGATTGGACCATACAGTATAGATGACGCTGCTATCAATGCTGGGCAGAAGCTTTTTGAGTCGCTCAAGCTTCAGCTGAGTCGTGATGCTCGACTCTGGACGGTCGTGGGTCGCATATTGATGATCCCACGCATTGTACGTAGCCAACTCTTTGCCCTTCGCCATGTGTTTGCGCGCCGGTAGCATGCCATACGCAATCGACGGGGGCGAGGGCTTTGGTGGTGGCCTTCGTTGTGGTGCTTGCTGCGACTTTTGTTGCCTTTGTTGCTGCCTCTGAAGCTTCTTCTGCTGGGTCTTGCTCATTTCAGTCCCTAATTCGGGGAACTGCCCCAATGAATCCACTTTAGGTCCATTCACAACCAGCTCATGCTGTTGTGCTGTGGCTCGTGCATCAGCATTCACAACTGTAGCATAGCTCTGCACATGATTCAACGCCCTCAAATTGTACAGCGCATCCGCAGCCTTGTCCACATCATAATTGTGACTATCTAGCACGTCTTCCACGACGTCCGCCTTGTAGTCCGGGTACATTTCGAGTAAATAATGCAGTGGATGAACGTCATCTTCATTACTGTCGTCATCGCTGTCTTCCTCGTCTAAACTCAGCAGTAACTGCTGCACAAAAGCCCCGTTGGTAGCGAGCAGATCATCCCGCTCGCTCTCTGGAAGGTTCTGTAATGCTGCAACAAACGACGTGTTTTCATCCAGTCCCAGACCGCTGCAGAGCTCCGTGAGCTGCAGTTTTGCAGTTCCTTGGCGCTCTTTAAGCGTTTGCTCATCCTGCTGACTCAGTGTCTTAATAGCTACAAGACTCAACACGTCATCCACTGCTTTCGAAACATCTCCGTCACACGTTTTGAGAGCATCTTGAACCTCTTTTCGCGTCACTTGGAGCGGCAATTGAAAGCCGTCTGCATCAAAAGTTGCACTCATTTCAAGCACAAGGTCCACTTGACTTGCAATCTCCGCGTCTTCCTCTTCTTCTTCGTTAAATGACGAGACACTCAGTGATTGAACCATATCAGAAGAGCGAGGAGATAAAGACGAGCAAGACGACGTCTCCGTTGAGGTCTGAGATCCCAGCATAGTACAGATACACCCACAAGAAGAGCGCTGATGGAAGCACGTCTCGACAATATTAATATAGGGTGATGTTTCCTTTGTGCGGTATAATGTCTACCACACCATCATCCACAACTCCCACTATTTCCCGCAGCTGTGAAGTAACGGTATCTCCTCTCCAAATAGTCATCACTCGATAGTCACATATTATGAGCGAGAGCGGGCGCGTTGTGATGATCGTGCGTGCCAATTCTCCACGTGGGAGTCCTTCGGGCGGTAACGATCCAGTATCGCTGAATCTAGGGGTGATGGAGGCAGACTGGCGCCAGCAGCAGTTCCAGCGTCAGCGTATGCAGCTGCTTAGTATGGCCATCTTTCTGTGCTTTCTCGTCTTGTTCTTCGACAACCGCGCGGGGGACGGTCGCAGTAGCAGAAGACAAGGAGATGGTACTAGTACAGGAGCCCGCAATCGGTACGCGCTGCCTCCAAATGCATTCAACGATACCGATCGAGTGCGTAAGGTGCAGGAGCTGGAAATGCTACTACAGGCCCAAGCAGGCTATCGTCACGAGGAACCACCGCTTAATGTGACGGGCATTTACTCCGGTACATGGGACTCTTTACCCGAAGAAGAATATGATGCCAAGCGCTCTCTGCATGAAGATATTATACCGTATCTCAAGGTTGACCGCGAAATTCAACTGCAGCAATACACACAACCGGTGGAGACAGGACACACGTGGCTCTTTTTAAAGATGAAGACACCAGCATCGAAAGAGTTGACGAAAGAGGTGGCCTATGTCACGGGACAGCTAGTGATCTACGAGGAACAGGCGTCGCTTGCTGCGACTATTTTACCAGTACAAGGAGTTTTTCTGAGGAAATTGGGCAAATTGACACTGTTTGGCAATAGTCCCGACTCGAGTGTACAAATTTTGTATCGAAAGGAGAGAGGTACGGGGAGAAATTTGACGACATTGAAAACTCAAACTCCTTTTGATAGTGTGGAGGAAGAGGTGGAAGAGGAAGGAGACGGACAGGGAGAGTTGAATCTGGGGATGCTGCCACACCAAGAACGAACCAATTTGGTGAATATGGGCGTGTTGGATGGTGTTCCAGTAGTCGAAAACAGAGACGAGTATGCGGCGATAGATATTTCACCGCCGCGATACTCGTACGTGTCACGATTTCGAAGCAGTGACTCGTTTAGTGATCAATGTGTGAGTATTGTGGAGATGGCATTGGTAAATGACACGAGTAAACCAGCAAGAAAAGGAGGAGAGGAAGACGAGGATGAGGACAGTGATGCCGCGACGGCATTGCAGAAGTCAATGCGTCATATGAAACTGGAAGGAACACTTGCTAGTGTAAACTGCGGATTGTATCTGAGACTAGAGACGACGTTCCAAGAAGAGAACCTGAACGTGTTCTTTGCCAAGGCTTCGCGCTACGCTCTGATTATGACGTTCATTGCAATGGCAGAAATTTATTTTCTACTGCGACAGCTGCAGATTTCTAGCACTCAGGCTACAGCGGCGAAAGTATCGTTGCTGACCGTCGGACAGCAAGCCATCGTGGACTCGTACTTGTGCTTGGGTCACTTGACAGTGGGCATTGTGGCGCAGAACGTGTTTGCTGCGTTTGCTTCAGTCGCATTCGTCAAGCTCATTATATTCTCGGTGTTTGAAATGCGGTATTTGCTGGTCATATGGAAAGCTCGAAGGCCACAAGGGTTTTCGGAAGGCTGGCTCACGCTTCGACGCGAGCTCACGACGCTCTACTCGCGGTTTTATCTGTCATTGCTGGCTGGACTCTGTATTTTCTACAACTTTTCGGTAGGATCAGCATCAGTCTTTAGATTGTTCTGCGCCTTATCTAACCTTTTACTTTGTTCCATTGTTGCAGAATCATTTGCCCGTGCTAGTGTTCATCTGCTACTCGTTCTGGGTACCCCAAATCGCGCATAATGTCCACAGGTACGTGTGCAAATGTGAGGCTTACCATAGGGTCAGCAAGTGTTGATAATGCTAAATGTCGTGCAAATCACAGGGAGGTGCGAAACCCATTTGATCTAGGGTACCTGTACGGTATCAGTGCACTGCGCTTGTTCCTGCCGCTGTACTTCTATGGCTGTCCGGATAACTTCCTCACAGCCTTTCCAATGGTAAGAATGCAACAACTTGCGCGACAAGCAAGCGATGAAAGGGCTTCTGTTTGCTGCGGTGGTTTTCGACTAATCAGTTTCTTGTAATGTGTGAATGGGCATTTTCTAGTACGAGCGCAAGATTGATTCGCACTTTTGCTTCGTGCTGGTGGCATGGGTAGGTCTGCAAGTTGGTGTTCTAGCTCTGCAGCAGCAATATGGCCCGCGATTCTTTGTACCTGCACGGTTCCTACCCGTTAAGTACAACTATGAACGGCGTATCGATCCGCAGTTACTGGCATTGCTCAAAGGTGGTGATGAATCAATTGACTGCGTGATCTGCATGGTAGAGCTGGACATCGAAGCGCGCGACTATCTGATCGCACCTTGCGACCACATTTTCCACCGCGACTGTCTTGAAGGCTGGATGCAGGTCAAGATGGAGTGTCCAACATGTCGGCATACCCTACCGGAGCCCTAAGCTGTGGTGAGCTCTCGGTGACGACCATTCGTCCATTACGGAAAAGTGACCATAATCACGAGAGCATGAGACAAGCTCGGGCATCGTTGCCAAGATGACAGTCAGAGGACCGGCTGCCCGTCAGGGGGTCAAAGACGTGTGAACTTCCAACGATCGACTGAAATAATTCTGCTCGAAGTGCAGTATGACCGTGTAAACGCTGTATTACTGCGCTTGCACTTGTTGCCGTTGACTGGTAGAAGCTGCTCGCTTGTTCTCTTCGGTGAATACACCAATAGTGTAGGTTGTCTTGTCTTTTGAAGAGGTAATACAGTCGCCAAGATATCTATGCAGACGATAGCATTTCTATTGCCAAATTTGGCTACCACGCTAAATTTGCCGCGTACTGAGCTTTTACATAGTCGTTGTATAGGCAGTGATATACCGTATCCAGGTGTGAACTTGAGTAGACTTTTTGTCGTATCCACGAGGTTTGCTGAGGAGAAGACAAAGTTCTTTTGAAAGCATCCAAACGTCCCTGGTCCAGTATCGCTACCTTGACCAGCTTCAATATGTCGATGGCCGCGATCACTTTGCGGTCCTAGTAGCACGCGATGGTCACACTTCACGTGATCGCTGCGATGCTCTCCGTAACGCTCTTTTCTTCTCGAAAAGTACTTGAGCTCGACTGCAGACTAGCGTCACACTCTTCCGTATGACTTTGTCGTCTTTGGCACCTTCGTGTTGTGTATAAGCTCAACGGACGAAAGCTTCTGGTGGACACTGCGAGCAGAGCTTGCTCGCTTTGAACTCGCCACCGTCGCACGCTTCTGCAACGTATGTTTCAACTCTTGGTCGGACTTGGCACAAGTTCTTCTTTCCTTTCGTGCCTGCTTCAGTCTCCGTACGCCACGCATGTCGTTCGTCTTCTTATTCGCCGTCGGAGCAATGCGCTTCACTATCGCATCGAACGCCATGTGAGCTATACACGACTGGTAGAGCTTTTACTTGATCAATGACTTATCTGCGCAGAACTGACTGTAGTCACTACAGAAGTACCAAGCACGCTTGGCCTCCCTTCTCGTTCAAAACCTCTCACCTCCTCTACGTCCGCGCATTGGAACTGCTAAAGCAATTGAGAATAAATCGCCATACTATTGTCCCGAAAACAATTTGCCCACAAAATCTGTTAGTCGTTTTATTTAGTGTTCGTGACAACGTCGCACATCTGCAGCGCTTCCTTCACACTCGTCTCGTCGGCACTGCAGCACACAGGCATATTGCTTTTGCAAAGTCTTTCTTCTTGTTTTGATCTGATTTGTACATAGAATTGAAAAAGTGCTTGCAAATCCCAATGCCAACCTTGTCCACCATTATTTGCTTACGAGATTCAGCATGAAGTTCAAGGATTCAAGAAGACCCGAGATTTCTTCAATTCCATCTGTGGCAGATATGCGTCGATTATGAGATTCTTGTGTGCAATGTGTCGGAGGAGTTGTCGACACGCTCGAGCAACAATGATCGATGAAAGAACAGACATGACATTGTAGTCAGCAAGCGACCGATATCAAGATGAGACATTGAAGCGCATGAAAGTTGGCGATACGTTGCGTCTCAATATGAATCCACGACTGGATCTCATCGACCCTTGCCCTTCCTTAAGTTTTTCCAGGACCAGACTGAAAAACACAGTTTAAAATCACAAGGGCTTGGTATGCAATCTTCATTGTACACGTAAATTGGCACAATACGGTCCATCGACGAACCATAAATTACAAGAAAATATCATATTAGCTAGAAACTCTCACATTTTCTTGAACACCTGTAAGAAAGTATTCGCCTTACGTCGCTCTATATAAGTTGACCTTGTTAAACCATCTCACCATCGCAAAGCTTAGCAGCACAGTACCATTCAATCAAATAGTAGAAGTAGCTAGCAGGCCCGATCAGGTTGGCGTAGAGAACCCACCTTTGTTGGACTCGTAAACGTTGGCCATGCTTTGTGATGTGATTCCGGTCAAATGGGAGCTCATTGTTAAAAATCCCTCTACGATGCGCATCATATATTTTCTTGTGTTGGTGACTCTCACCTTAGTCGCTTGCTGCAGCACCTTTGCGAGCGCGGAAACCCCAATCCAGATCAAGAGCTTGACGACGGACTCGCAGCGCGAGGTACCAAAGGAAGGCCGTCGGCGCCTCAAGGGAAGCTCGAGAACAGCTGATGCCAACGATGCGGAAGAAGAGAGAATTGCTGTTCCTGAAGTAGTGAAGCCCGCACCTACACATGAGAAAGCGCTCATCGAACGATTGAAAGAGTTCCTGAGCAAGCTGTGGAAAAGTGAAACGATCACGAGTATGCGCTCGGCCGTATCCAAGGCATACACGAAAATGGGCGAGTACGGATCGAAAGCATTAAAGAAAGTGGGCATAAACTCGAAGAAACCTGAACCGGTCATAACTTTGGGCGAAACCAAAGGTAATGCAGATACTGCAGCCGGCGGCACGGTACGCCAAAGAGTGAATGCAGCCACACATGATGCACTCAAGAAAACGGGCGAGCTCGGAGGAAAGGCAGCCAAGGCAACAGTCGAGTTCGGACGAAGCGCAATCAAGAAAACTGGTGAGCTCGGAGAAAAAGCCAAAGCAGCAGGCGGGCTCAGACGAAAATCACACCAGAAAGTGAGCGATGCCGGGAAAAAAGAGAAGAGTTCTGAAGAGGCCAAGGGTATGAGACAAGCCCTGAAAAATGCATTCAAGAAGTCGGGCGAGCTCACAAAGCAAGCACTTACGAAGATGGACAAGGCCAGATCTTTTGTATACAAGAAATCGGCCAAATTCGGAGCTGACGCCTTCAAGAAAATGGGCCTGGCTAGATCAAGTATGAAGAAATCTGCAATCAAGCATTTCAATGCAGTCAAAGAGAAATGGGTAAAATCGTACCTGGGCAAGAAGTTTGCTGAATGGAGACGCAAGCCTACTACAGGTGCGGCAAATGGTGTTCATGAGACGCCAGCGAAGCCAGCGGAGTCGGTGAAAAAGGAGTCAACGGAGTCGGAGGTCAAGAAGCCAACGGAGTCGGTGAAGAAAGAGTCAACGGAGTCGGTGAAGAAGGAGTCAACGGAGTCGGTGAAGAAGGAGTCAACGGAGCCGGAGGTCAAGAAGCCAACAGAGTCAGAGATCAAGAAGCCAACGGAGTCGGTGAAGGAGTCAACGGAGTCGGAGATCAAGAAGCCAACGGAGTCAGAGATCAAGAAGCCAACAGAGTCGGAGATCAAGAAGCCAACGGAGTCGGAGATCAAGAAGCCAACGGAGTCGGAGATCAAGAATCCAACGGAGTCAGAGATCAAGAAGCCAACAGAGTCAGAGATCAAGAAGCCAACGGAGTCAGAGATCAAGAAGCCAACGGAGTCGGTGAAGAAGGAGTCAACGGAGTCGGTGAAGAAAGAGTCAACGGAGTCGGTGAAGAAGGAGTCAACGGAGTCGGAGATCAAGAAGCCAACAGAGTCAGAGATCAAGAAGCCAACGGAGTCGGTGATAATGGAGAATCCGGCTGAGGCGAGTACATCGCATAACCCATTGAAATCGAAACCAGTGGAGCGGGAACCAGAGATGGCCAATGCTGCTGCCACTTAGACACGTGGACCATGTTCTACGTTATCGTTGAATCATGCCAAGATGAACACTGCACGCCTGGTAGCTTTTTCCATAAGAGCTCACAGCTGACATGTTTGTCATTCAGTGAAGTACTCAACAGGAGATTGTTTGCTGGTGTATGCGTCAACATCTGAAAATGATAATACATGACAATAATTTTTGTGTACGTACGTACGTGTCGACACACTACACTATGCACTGGTAGTTGAAGCATAAGATGCTGTCCATGCCACTTAAAAACGCCACTTGAAGACACCATACCATCACTTTGAAATCAGTCTACAGCTCTGTGCAGATGGTCGCTCAGCACTTTGAAGTAGATATCGTTGTAAATTTGGGACAAATTGAGCGCTGCTTACTTAGCAGATACAAACAGGTCTCCTGTCGTGACGACAGGGGGCAATGATGGAATCCCGAACAAATATCAGAAAAGTCTTCCTGGAACGATCAAAGCACAAGCGAACAAGGACAAGCCACGTCTACTACTTCGTGATAGGGACAGCAAACGCTGAGCGTGGGGCAGTGGCAGCTGACATTTAAAGCTGCTCGTCACAATCCGCTCAATCTCCTCAGGTGTTTTACCACATCTAGCAAGCTTTATGACCAAGTTCTGGCGGTCTTTACCAGTAAGGATGTAGTGTTGGTTCAAAATACGCTGCATCTGGCTGGTAATACCAACCACAGTAAAGCGGGGCTCCACGATTCTCCAGGCCACGATACGAAGTACAGGGCGCCACTCGTGTCCGTTTCCATATTGAAGAGCTCTTCACATTCCCCACACGCTCAAACTTGCATGAAGCGACCGTTGCGAGCTGACTGAATAGCGATCTTGTCGTCGCGAACTCGGTGCAAGATGAGCTGCTTGTAGATGTCACGATTGTCGGTTCGACCTTTTCGGACCCAGGAGGGTGCTGCAGATTTTTGTTGTAGACGATGACATCAATCCGACAACTGTTTACCTTTTCCTCATAGCTTCCGTCGTTGCGCTCGACGGTGTGCTCTGGACGAGCGCAATTCGAGACCTTCGTCCGGTCTAATTTTCTGCAAGTTCTACTACAAGACGAAGAAATCTGCTGCTGTCATGGACGTGCACGTAGATCACCAGAGTCACCCAGAGGGCTGCCAGGCCTCGTACACTTCCTAGAGTACCTGTTGTATCTTGGTTCTACGAAGTAAGTACCTGGACGAGAACAAACAGCTCCACGAAGTTTCTAAACGCGCACACAGCAACCGCAATAATGCGTCTACGTTCTCATGTTCGTGGTGTCATGTAGTTGGCTGAGATCTTAGTCAAGCAGACGATGAAGTGAGAATCTGTTAATCACATAGTCTACAGTATTCTCAATTGAACGCTGCTTGAGCATTGCTTGAACACTTTTGCTATGCATCGGTCACCATCGGCTTTTCCATACTCAAGGTCCCTACGGTAGAGAACGTCATCCGTGTCGGCCACGCCGACCGCCAGTATTCTGCTTCTCTTCGTATGCCAAGCACGTCTCACGTCCTTTTACTCGCGTTGGAATAATGCGCTCCGCCATCGCATTGACCACTACGCGAGCCATGCGCTTCTGCAAGACATTTTACTAGCCAACGGCTGCCCGTACAGAACTGGCTGTAGCAGGAACTTCGTGTTGCTACCGAGTACTGTAGCCACACCTGTACATCGTGAGCAACAGTGACCGATGAAGGAATATTCATATCAATGTAAAAACAAATAGAGGGATGTCTCATTCTCGAGACCACACATCGCACCATGTGAAGGCTGACGAGATGTGTCGCCTTCTCTTTCGCTGCATGGGCGCTGCGTGTAACCTCACGCTTTCGTACGTTGAGCTTATACACAACACGAAGGTGCCAAAAACGACAAAGCCATACGTAAGGGTGTGACGCTAGTCTGCAGTCGAGCCCAAGTACTTTTCGAGAAGAAAAGAGCGTTACGGAGAGCATCGCAGCGATCACGTGAAGTGTGACCATCGCGTGCTACTAGGACCGCAAAGTGATCGCGGCCATCGACATATTGAAGCTGGTCAAGGTAGCGATACTGGATTAGGGACGTTTGGATGCTTTCAAAAGAACTTCGTCTTCTCCTCTGCAAACCTCGTGGATACGACAAAATGTCTACTCAAGTTCACACCTGGACACGGATCATTGTCAATGTAGCTTTTCTTAGTATTATGAAAGGAAGAAAAGGAAAAGAAGGAGTTCGAGTGAGTGTGTTCTTTGCCAGACTAATGGATGACCCGATCTGCCGCCCCTAATGATCAAATTTTGTCGACTTGCGCACACTCCATAAGATCGTCCATCGCCTATTTACCGATTACAAAGCTGTCTTTGGCAGCACGCACGATCCCTAGCACTCTCACAGGGTCTTTCTCTCCATTTGCAAATTTCTGCACTGCATCCTCGGTTACTCTCATGAACGGGTTCGTCGCCAGTTCCTCTTTTACCGTTGACGGGACAGTAGCTTCGTTTGCCTTCGTCTTCTCAATGGCCCACGCCAATTTCTTCTGCACCACTTCATTATCCGGTTCCACATGTGCGGCGAAGCTCAGATTACTCGCCGTATACTCGTGACCGCAATAGATTTTTGTCTCCTCTGGCAGCTTGGCTACCACAGCATTCAGAGCGTAGTGCATCTCTGCTGGGTTTCCACTAAAGAGTCTCCCGCATCCAGCGACGAACAGCGTGTCTCCTGTGAACAAAGCGTCTTGGCAATGGTAAAGCACATGGTCACGAGTGTGACAAGGAGTGAAATAGACGTTTACAACCAAGTCCTTGAGCGTCACCACGTCCCCATCAGCCACCGATTGAGTCTGAGCTTCGACAGCTTCTCCTGGTCCACCAATGACCAGAATTTCACGGTTCTCGCATTTCCGAATGATCTCGACAAGTTCTTGATTTCCTCCTGCATGATCCCAGTGCGAATGCGTCGTCAGGATCATGGAAATGGTTACTTGCAATTCCTTAGCGCGAGTGTAGACCTTCTTGGCATCCACTGGGTCGACTGCTGCTGCTACGCCTGTGGATGTTTCGTCATTTGGATCGAGCAGTGAATTTCATACAAGCGAAGAGTGAGACGTACGGTTGGTGGAGTCAATGAGCAGATACGCATAATTGTCCGATAAGACTGGGATCAACTCTACTTGCATTGTCGTATGCAATTTCATCAAAGGGATCGCA
>NQFO01000761.1:0-10519 GCA_003991265.1 Pseudoperonospora humuli
GTGGACACGTGACAGACGTCATCATCGGACTTGGCCCTAAGCTACAGGCGCTGTGTGCTGGTGTGAGAAAGGTGCTTAGTCTATAGCAAGAGAGGCGCCGTGATAGGAAGCGAAAGAAGAAAAGAAGGATAGCGCGCAATGGTACGTAGATCTCCGCCTTCTAAGCGTCGTAACGAGCGCAATACTGTGCAAGTGACTTCAACGAATTGGCTGACTTCAAGCGATCACTGCTTGGAATAAGGGCCTGAAGAAACGGTACCCTGAGTACGAGAAGATCCTCGCAGAGATGCTGTCGCTCAAGGTCGCAAGCTACACGAAGTATGTGGAGCATTCGCAATACCTCTGAAGCAACGTGACGTTCTTGCTGAACTTCAGCGCAAACCGACCGTTTCTCAAGTGGAAGCTCTTTCGTATGCACATGACTCGTGTGGCAGTCGATGCGGTCGCAAAGTGCATAGATATGATGGTGAATAAGAAAACGTGCGTGGCGTACAGACACCGGAGCAGGTGATGGTATATACAGACACACACCCAGGTTGTTGGAGGGGTTGGAACAGGCGTTGCAGAAACACGCGACGGTGATCTCGATAGACGAGTTCAGGACGAGCAAGCTCTACTCGCAGTGTCACCAGACGCTTTCGCTTGTTCAATTTCCTGTCCCTACACCCACGACAAGAAAATTTCGAAGAAGAGAATGCATGAGGGTGTGGCATTAGCGGTGGATCTCTGAAGCTGAAGAGATGCTTTGATGTGCTCCACTGCGATCACGCCAAGTGTACCGCCAAGTGTTGGAATCACGACGTGAACGCTACTAAAGAGCAAGGTTCGCGTTGAGGGACGCATGGAAGCTTCTAGGAGGGTGTAGGGAACATCGGCACGTGAGAAAATGCCCCCATTGGAAGCATTTACCATCGGAAGATGCTTTGCATGTCCAATCATTGAGGCAGATCATTTGCTGTTGGTTACTTCAAGTAACGCGTGGGGCGGTATCTCTCTCTTTATTAAAACTGACAGGTATAAATTGTCGAATGAGATCGAAATTTTAGGTTTTGGCTATCTCGCTATAGCCGGGCCGGTCGCCCTGCACCATGTTGCATACAGTATGCCATAATCAGCTCAAGGTAAAATCAATACGTGGACCTGCCGCCTTATTGCAACGTTTCCTCGTCACAGTCACACAAAGAAGAGAGAAGAAGCAGACGGGATCTCTTCTTACAGACAAATTGCACGTATTACGCGCTGGCTTTCTTGACTCCTTTTTGGCAAGTTTCTGAGCCGCCCACTTTCCCATCTTTCAGGTGTTCCCTGTCGTCCGCATAAATAGGGAACTCGACCAGATTTCGATTCTAGCGACGATGGTCAAGTCTCGGCAAACCGCGCCCGCATCCTCCGATTTAATGTGCGCAAGTGTGAACGCCATGCGTACAGTTACCAGTCAAGCGACCTTCAAGGCCTCAGTCTTTGTGGTCCACCCCGCTCTACGCTCAGTTATCTTGGGTTTATTCTTGCTGGCACTGCTGAAGGTGGCCGTCATGACTCTCGGCAAATTCCAGCTTTGGATGACTGGTGCTGGCCTCTTGATGGTCGCCATGAGTGTCGCGACCGCTGTGCAGGAGTTCAAGCTTCCCAAGACAGTATCGTCGTATCAGGGCTTCCTCAAGCAAGAGATGAACAAGTGCGGCATCGACATGGACATGCTGCCTCACCTTTCTCCCATAAAGGGGAACGCTACCGAGAAACAGCAACAAATCACTAAGGACGCTGTGTCCTCCACAACGCTCAACATTGCGTCAGTGCCGACACCGAGTACTAGCGACTTCCCGTCGAAATTGCAAGAGAAATCACGGCGACGAGGAAGCGAGGACAGTATTGGAGAATTGGAGTCGGCCATTAACACGACAAGAGTGGAGACTGCCATTCCTTGCAACAACAATACCGAAGTAAGTAAGAAGCTTGACGTGCTCCATTGCGGCACAGTGATTGACATTCAGGGATCGCACGGGTTTATCATCCCTCATGACTTGCGCATGGAGGCCGAGGTGTTATGCAAAATCGTGCAAAGCAGCACAGCTGCAGGATCTAATCGGCGTAAAAAGCAGCAGAAGATGCCGTTGGTTATTCCGTTCAACCTTAATGAAGAGCAGGCAGCTGCGCGTCAGGAGATTGCAGTAGGCAAAACAGTCGAGTTTGCGTACTCTCCGGCAACCGCTAGTAGTGATTCGCCAGCGACGGTGTGCGCTCTAAACGTGACACCAGTGCCTACAGACGATGTCATCGTTAAGAGCCGCTCTGCGCTACAGTCTTGCAAGCAGGCGCGTGAGGTGTCGTTTGCACGAGCCATGGAGGAACTCACGATGATCTCGCCGCGTAATGTGCCAGTGGAACACCACGTCGATCTGATCAAGTATGCAGAGAAGCTTGATGACTACGACACTCCTTTTGACCAGCATATTTAGGGTGCTGTAGGAGAAATAGGACCGGCCAATGGATGTGAATACTACCAACGACTAATGCGAGCAATGTCAAATCTTTACTTTATCATGTAGAAAACGTTAAGATCATGCGTTTGGATTTGATTAGCATTACGAAATGCTCATTGTCATGTCGAGAAGTGTGTGGATGGAATGTTGTTCGGAGGTGACTTTGCTTTTCGTGTTGATGTTGCTGCTAACGCTGAAACCATTGCCGCTGCGGATGCCACCGACATATGCAGATAACATTAGCACATCAGGAATTTCGTCACGAAGCAAAAATACGTAAGGTAATGCAAGCTGTGCACGTTTCAAATAATGTTACCAACGCGATGAGCTCCAATGCGTGCTGTGCTAACAGATGTGCAGACAGCTACAATCAGCGACGCCGTTGGTACTGGATACGTGTCCTCTTGTGACAGTTGTACCAGAGAGTCAAAAGAGGACACAACGCAATCGGACACTCAAAGAAGTAAAATTATGCCAACGCATTGACCTCCAGGGAGGAACACACGAATATTTCGAAATTTGTGACTTGTGGATCGAAAAAATAGCCGAATGACATGTCAAAAGCTCGAAATTCTTATCAGCAAAAGGTGCCATGATTTCTAGCGGGGTCACGTACAAGTAGCAGCGCGAATTAAGAGTTTGCTGGAGCTGACTGGAGCCAAAAGTCGTGCAAAAACTATGCAAGCTCGACGTCTTGTCAGCTTTTCTATCGAGGTGCTGTGGCTGTAATTACTAAAATCTATTGATCCGTGCAAGCCCTCGCACATTCTTCGATACGATAACAGCAAATGTCGGTGCATCGTGTACCCCGGATTGCTGCAACTTGAGCTTGAAATGCAGGATCGTACCTCACATTCGCATGGCTGCTCTGGGTGCTTGATATATGGGCCATAAACGGCCGACCTCGATGTGGACGACGACGACGTGAGTATAGAAGAGTTTTAAATGCATTTTGGATAGAGGACCCAGTGAAGCTATTAAGCCTGTTGTCTAGTCGAACTCCGAAAAATATGCAAGACCCTCATGCATGCGGTCTGAACGCTGCTTTCGTAATCTGTGGAACATAAGGTCTTTGTGCAGGTGACTGGAGACCAAGTACTAGCTCTCGTGTTTTCTTTTGTATTCCTAATTACCTCGCTCTAACAGCTTCAGCATGTCGATCACGTCGCAGTTACATTGCGCTTCACGTGGTTGCTGCGACGCATTCCGTAGCATTCTCTCTCTGCATTCTGCGCATGAAGATCCAGTGCCAGACCCTCACGTATTCCCTGCTTGAACACATTGTATTCTCAATACACAAAAGCGACTAGTGGCGCATTGCTCGTCCTGAACTCATCCATGGAGATCATCATCGCGCGCTTTTGCAGCACTCAATCGGACTAGGTCCGTGCACGTTATGCCCACGCGTCTGCACCAGTCTCCGTATGCCACGCACGTCTCTTTACTTGGTTCGGATGAGTCCGCTTCTAAAAGAACTTCCACCTGAACAAGACCCGCTTGCAGCAGAAACCTTGCGTTGCTCCGGAAACATTGCAGCCGCTCCAAATACGTCTTGTAGCTCGCGGTCTTGAATGACGGCGTCTCTGCAAGGATCATCTCGTACTCTAAATGCCGTTTATCTACATCGTCGACACATGGAAGAGCGAGAACGGCCGAACCACCTTCTTTTTCGGCACTTCTCGGCCGAGCTCTGTGAAAACTTTGCGTGAAAACTACACAAGTGTTCCACAGCAATCAAACGTAATGCTACGTACACTTTTCTGAATACGATTATCTCTGTTTGCTTCACTCGGCACCATCTGGCGTGAGAGCTTCTCGCATCTACAGCACTTGTGCCACATCCGTATCGTCGCAACTGTAGCACGCATGCTTAATTGCTTCCACGAGACTGTTCTTCTCCTTCTTTTGATCGTTGTCAAGTTGAAACGTTTAGAGAAGTGCTCGTGCCATCAATGATCACTATTTGCTCGCAAAGTAATTGGTTGAAGCTTGAGTATCCACCAAGATTCGACACCATTTCGAATCCGTGTTTGCTCCATCTGTTTCATCGAATGAGCATTGAGTAGTTCGTCACGGTGGATCGTATTGATCCGACATGTGACGCTAGTGTACGTGTTGCTGTTCCAGATTAAGAAGTTCGAATTAGAGTATCTCAAGGCTGCAGGCCAGACGGGCGAGCAGTAAGTATTAAGTTGCGGAAACCGACGCAATTGAAGCCAACAACGAAAAATCTCAAAATTTTGAACTTGGATGATCTCTTTGTGGCAATAAACAACTTTGGTCACACAATTTCGTATTCTAGTCCCAAGACATAGGCTAGACTTCAAATTTGGTTGAAAGACTTTGGAAGCGATCCGCAACGTACGCTCTTTAGGCGTTAAAGACCAACTCCAATAAATGACGTTGGCTTAACGCCTGCTCCCCTTCACCTCATGCATGATATTTAAATCTGTTTTTTCTATGGTGTGTGTCTAACAAACTTGTTGTCTCCGCAGCTTCTCCATCTATCGAAGGTCACTTGTTGAGCCCTCAGCCATGATCGACTGAAGCCTTTGGCTGGATGCTGTCATGAGCGGTGTATCTCCATCCAGGTCTTCGACATCCACTAGTGCACCATGCTTTACCTGTGAAAAACAGTGGTATCAGAATTCTACACAGGTGAAGATACTATCAAGTAATCTTACTAGCAACTGAGCCATCTTTTCGTGCTCGCAGCTTGCAGCATAATGCAAGGGCGTCATACCGTCAGCATCCTGCTCACCAGATACACAGCCAGATACTTTGTCAGACACGGCTAATGCGCCATTAGTGACGTGTTGTATACATACCTGAATATTTGGTGACGCTTTACGGCGCAGTAGCTCCTCCACAACTGATGCTTGGTCACGATCAACAGCCCAATGCATCATAGTTCGTCCTTCAAGATCCTACATGGTTTGTCATGTTTGTTCATTTGAGTTTGCAACCCACGAACGATCATTTCAGGGAAGACTGGCTGTTATCGTGGCAACGACAATGTCGATGTCCTTACCTGGGCATTGATGTCTTCTCCCAGGTCCAATGCAGGTATGAGCTTGTCCAGATCTCCCGTACTTGCATAGTTGAAAATGTCATCGTTCACCTTCCACTCCTCTGTGGTCCTGTACAATATTGTGATGCATGCATACAATTCCAATTAACTCAGACCTCATGATAGCCAAAACGCATTAGCACGTACATGTCCACTTTGGGTAAACTAACGGCTCCAGCCATCGATATGTGCTTATCAAGCAACACTGATTCACTGGTGGCCCTTGACGACGAAGCTGGCGATAAGTGCCATCGTTTAGGACCACGCACATCAAACTCTTCGAACAAATCCTGCACCCATTCCAAATACTGCTGCTTAGACACCTCTTGGCTCATGTCACCCAACGCCTTCCAGCTTTCCCTGCACACATGATCCATTCAAGTAAGCTATAGCTAAAATTTGTGACTTATTCTATCACTCACCACTTGGCTAAGCCCACCATATCCATCGCAGATGGTCTATCCACACTGCATGTACCAAAGTGCGCTTGCTTGTAGAATGCATAAAGCGTCAATTTCTACCACATACATACAGAAAAGTGTCAATGATCACGCCGCCTAATGCGCATTCGCACTTGTCATCCATTTACCTGCTCGTTTGTCAATTTGTTGCTTCCTCGTGCAGCGACAAAATCCACAGCTACTTGGAACTTGGCGTCCAATTCACTCATCCCATGCTGAGACAGCCATAATTAATACGAAAAGTCAATTTATTGAGCTCTAGAGCAACGCACCTTGGTGATGTATTCCTCGAGTGAGCAGCTACCTGCCGAGCTTTCGTGGTCTATTTTTTTAAAGAAGAAGATACGGTGCAGTAGTAGGGGCACCACCATGGCAACTACCGCCGCGCAGGTCACACCAACCCACGTCATCTCCGTCACTTTGTCCGCCATTGTTTTTTGGTAAAAATGGCGCATCAGCTTCGATACTCACTTTGGATTGGCCAAAACAATAGGAGACGCTCGGTAACGTTTATTAAGCCACACCGCCGTTGTTTCTTCTGCCAGGTCGCAGATGTCGCTAGGTCGCAGATGTCGCTCTTCTTCTCGTCCATTATGATCATTTACGAATTGGCTTTGGTGAACTCGAGTAGATTGCAATGGAGTCGAAGAAGATTGACATCCTCGCTGGAGGAATCATGCATGAATTGTTCCACCGTGGGATGCCAAACGACCGAAACATGTTATCGGCAAGCGCCTTGGTGTCGCCAGCGCATCACCAAATGGTGGTAAAAGCTCACGAAGACTTCATCAGAGCTGGTGCGACGATGATTGTGACTAACAATTACTATGTGACTCCGGGAGTGGGGTTTAACGCCGATGAAATCCGTGAATACTCGCGGACTGCGGGTGAACTGGCAGCTGACGCTCGAGGGAGATCAAGCCAAAAGGACCGTACCAAGATTTGTGGCTCGTTACCTCCTCTAATGCACAGTCTTCGCTCTGACCGCACAATTGAGCGTCAAAAGGGACTGGATACGTACTTGCTGATTGGGGAAGCTTTGCTTCCGTCGGCGGACATGTTTCTCGCTGAAACAATGTCGTCTCTTGCCGAGGCAAAGATGGCGTTCGAGGGCGTTCAGTCGCTACAGAAGCCCGTGATGGTGTCCTTTTCACTGAACAGCACTGGTCAGCTGCGCAGCGGCGAAGAAGTGGGCGATAGTGTGCGGAGTCTGGTCGAGTTCTGCACGACTTGTACGGAGCTGCCTTCAGACGAGAATGAAAGCAGTCTTTTATGTGGCATCCTGTTCAACTGCTCGCAACCTGAAGATATTGCCAAGGCGATTCGGCATCTAAAGGAGGACCAAGACCTAGTGGACATGTTAAAGAAGCACAATATCCGCCTCGGTGGCTACGGTGACTACATCTCACCAATGTCCAAGGCTGGTGCCATGGAGGAGTCCCTTGTGCCTGGTGCGTTGCAGTCTGTTATGGACATGGAGGTCTACAGCAAGTTTGTGATGCGCTGGATCGATGATGGAGCCAGTATCGTCGGTGGCTGCTGCAATATTCCACCCGGGTACACGCATCACATTGCAGAGACCATCGGTTAAAATCCACGCGAGGTCTTGATGGACGTAGTATGTCCTGGACGGTAGCACAGACTGCTTCAACTACTTCCAACTTTTACGTTAACTTTTACTCCTCAAAATACATTCTCGATAGTTGTTACCTCTCACATTTCTTACCTCCACATCAATTATACCACAAATGACCAAAAACCTGAACATCAATCGCTTCTTAGGTTACATGTGGCACCTGTGATAATGGCTCTCATTGCGCCTTCACCTGAAGTAGAAACTTTGATAGTTCGTTTTGTGGTCTTATATCAATCAGCAACCGGTAGCGGTGTTTCTTAAAGGGATTTGAAAAGTTGATAGCACACAGACTCGTTCGCAGCATACTTCACCATCATGCAAGTAGCATTCAGCTCCTCGACAGCTAGCAAGATAGCTACTTAATGATGGTCTCAAGATAAGCAGCAATATCATTCAAATGAAATCGGCGAGCCATTTCCAATGGAGTTTCGTCATCGTAAAGTGCCGCACGTGCCTCAAGTTCTGCTCCAGCATGTACCAGCGCTGTCACAAGATCTAAGCGGTGCTTTTCCACAGCCTTGTGCAAGGGAGTCATTGTTGTGCGAGTACATATTGCGTTTACTTGCTCAACGGTTGCCCTGGCAAGCGCCCTTTGCAAGTTTTGTACACTTTCTTCCTTTGTCATATTGTCGCTTTCCTCAATAACGTGGTGCAGATGTACCATGCTCGTCCCGTTGCCACTCTCATTCTGCTCTTCCTCAACTTTCACAAGTTCCAATTCATGCGCAAAAAAGTTTCGATATCTCTCGAGTAGTAACTGTTCCTCGAACGTATACGATCTCTTTGGTGTCACATCCAAATCTTTCGCCTGTACTGATTGCACCGCCAGAGCATAAGTGACGTCGTGGCCGACAAAATGCGCGAACTGTCCTCCATCAGGATGGAACAACTTCGAGTCCGTGACATTGTAACGTCGTCCTTGAAACATGATAGTTCTCAGATCCTTCACGTCGCCCACTTTACAAGATATAGTCCTACTCACTGTCTTCGCTCCAAATCCCAACGGACATTTGCCGCTGGAACTCAAGCCTGAATCTGACGGCAGCAGCTCCGCTCTCAATGCATCCCATTGTGCCCCGACGTAGCGATCACTGAGTTGCGCTACCACCTCATACCGTGAGTGGAAGCGTGCAAACCATTCTTTTACTAGCTCGTGACGGCGTCTTGCTGCCTCCTCCTCACCTTTTAGCGCGTCTAGTTGCCACTCGCGATCCAAGTAGCTGTTCACGGCCTCCGCATCATCCGCAGCGTCCGGCGTCAGTCCCAATTGAAGCAATAAATATGTGACATCATGATTCACCCAGGAGCTGTATATACCAGCACACTTTGGGTCAAAGAATGGGTCTCCGACCACATTGAATGCCGTGCCGCACAGTGCCACCCATCGGCCAGACGTCTGCAGCTCTCGCAGACTTCGACGCGGCACAGCTGCCAGAAGTATAGCTGCGAGACTCTTTGGTCGTCGACGACCCACGACTTTGCTGCCGAAATAGCTGCACACTGCGAGCACGGCGCCCAATGCCAACGAAAGCAATAAACGTTCCGACCTGGTCATTGTCGGCCCAAATTGATTACTTTTACTTCTGGTACCGGTAGCGGTTTTCTCGAAGAAGATCTCATTGGACTGTGATTGGTGGATGGCTATCCAAAGAAGGGCAGTAGGACAGACGCTCCGATGTCTGGAGAATGACCTCCGTCTTCCCGATTGACTGCTTCGACTAGACCTTCTTCGACTACTGTTGCTCGCGTATTGGCATCGACTCCTCCGATGCGTCTCATTGCAAAGAAAAACTTGTGGGAATGCATCCGTGTGTAGCAGTCACAGAGAGCACAAGACGGACTCGAGGAAGTCTAGTCTTACTGGATATTCTTAGCCTAAAGAAGAATGTCGTGAGCCGATGGTGGTCAACGCTGGCTTGGTGATTCGTGAGCACTTCGAGAAAGGCCTCGGACTCTACGTGCTGATCACATTTGGATGGCTCGGTAGCGATCTCATAAAGAAGCAAGCGAAAGAGAAAGGAAACTTCGTTAAGACAGTCATGTAAGTAATGAGCGTCGAACACGCTGCGTCAGTTTTGCTGTATTGTCCAAAGATGGAAGGTGAGAAACGATCCGACTAGAAGTCTTTTGAGTTTTGTGTCCTCGTGGACACGTGACAGACGTCATCATCGGACTTGGCCCTAAGCTACAGGCGCTGTGTGCTGGTGTGAGAAAGGTGCTTAGTCTATAGCAAGAGAGGCGCCGTGATAGGAAGCGAAAGAAGAAAAGAAGGATAGCGCGCAATGGTACGTAGATCTCCGCCTTCTAAGCGTCGTAACGAGCGCAATACTGTGCAAGTGACTTCAACGAATTGGCTGACTTCAAGCGATCACTGCTTGGAATAAGGGCCTGAAGAAACGGTACCCTGAGTACGAGAAGATCCTCGCAGAGATGCTGTCGCTCAAGGTCGCAAGCTACACGAAGTATGTGGAGCATTCGCAATACCTCTGAAGCAACGTGACGTTCTTGCTGAACTTCAGCGCAAACCGACCGTTTCTCAAGTGGAAGCTCTTTCGTATGCACATGACTCGTGTGGCAGTCGATGCGGTCGCAAAGTGCATAGATATGATGGTGAATAAGAAAACGTGCGTGGCGTACAGACACCGGAGCAGGTGATGGTATATACAGACACACACCCAGGTTGTTGGAGGGGTTGGAACAGGCGTTGCAGAAACACGCGACGGTGATCTCGATAGACGAGTTCAGGACGAGCAAGCTCTACTCGCAGTGTCACCAGACGCTTTCGCTTGTTCAATTTCCTGTCCCTACACCCACGACAAGAAAATTTCGAAGAAGAGAATGCATGAGGGTGTGGCATTAGCGGTGGATCTCT